>NDXB01017339.1:0-10205 GCA_002631895.1 Agapornis roseicollis | reverse complement strand
ATTTTTTTTTTTTTTTTTTTTTTTTTTTTTCAACAGGCAACACATTTCCAGCACTGGACAAACTTTTTGTTTGTCTTTCAATTTATTCTTTCCTGCTTTTTGGGGTAAGAACACAGGGCAATCAAGTAAGGTGTTTTAGTGACAGTGTTTCAAATTGCAGATCTCAAATGTAAGACCCACCAGTAAGTTATGTTAAAATTTAAAGAAAATTTATTCCGCCCCAGCCCAGGCTTCTGTCTTGTCTTTTAGTTATTTCAAAAATGTAAATAACAGTATCACTACTCTCTGTGGTGTTGACATCACAGTAAAGTGATCAAAATCACAACATTCAGATTTTTATTTTCTGTACTCAGGATCTCTGCTGGCTGTCTCTTCTGATTTACTTCTTTGCAGTTAATAGAATGTAGGCCTTTTAGTGTATAGGAACTGTTGCAGTGCATTCTTTAAAGTACCTGAAAAATCAAGGGAGACTCAAAAGTCATGAAACAATGCTTTGTTCCTGTTGGAACTGCTGAGTCAGAGGAAGAAAAAAAGAGTTGGTTTTTGTTCTCCTCTTTCATATGTCACCAACCAACGGGTCAATCTGACTTCAAATACTGACATATAAGAAGCACAAAGAATAGCTAGAGCTAAAGCAGCATAAATTTAATGTGTATTTATAGTACATCATTATCTGAAAATACAGATCCACAGATTTTTCTTTTTAGGGTTTGGAGCAGGTGGGATTGAAGATCTCAGCAAAATACCCATCCAAAAAGTGTTGGAAAATTTCAAAAGCATTGCTAAACTTCTGAGGTCTCTGGAAGGAATCTATAAAACTTTCTCCTTTACCTAATGTAGGTTTCTCTTGATGTATTCTACTGTCCTATGCAGTCATTACAATTCTGCGCTCACAACAACAGTGGTTGGTGCCATCAAGGTGAGTTACGGGGCAGAAGAGGAAGACAGGAATGCTCAAATAAACAGGGAAGAGCATTGACTCAGTAGTGATCCTGGTTATGCTTTGAGCTGGAAACTGAAAATGAGGGCTAACTCTAAGACACTGCTTGTACCAAACAAGGTCACATCACAAAGTGACTTTGTCCTTTTCCACTGAAGCTCAGGTGTATATAGAAAGCCATGTATCAATGTATTTTTAGTTTTCCTACAAGAGAAACTTGAACCACTTCTATTGAATGTTGTAGATCTAGGCACATTTCATTAGGTACTGTCACCTGCTTCTGTTCTGTATCAGGTTACTCTCAAGGTCAAGGTGGCCTGGTGCAAATCCAGTGCAAACTGGTAGACTAACCCACTTTCACTTTGGGCTGAACTGATTTTGTTGCAGCTAATACGTAGGGCATTCACAAAGAATAATGGCTGAGCTGTGGTAAAGGAATGTATTGCTTTACGGTTAACTGCTTCAGCCTCTGCGTGAGAACTTGTATTCTAGCTGAATGGAGGCTTAATTTTGGTTTCCGGTCAATTTGATCAACACCAAAAAAAAACATGCATGTTTTAAAAACTGAACTTGGTGTCCTTATAGTCTGTTTTCTCTAATCCAGTTTAATTTAAAACCATTGCAGCTTCCTTTGTGTTGATGAGGCCAGCATGTCTGAGCAGGAAAAGTCACTAACTACCCAAGTACCTTTTTGTGGGCCAGTTTAGAGAGAACAATGGAGCTAGAAGAGTTTTAGCAAAAGACAAAACTTGTGCAGTTGTGGGTCAAACAATTCTCAGAATCCTAGGAAGTAGGTTAGGCACAGGAATAACAGTCCTGAAGGTGCTCCCTGTATTCCTTGACTAAGGAATGCAATTCCACCAGCAAGCAAAATCCACAAGAGGAAGATGGTACTTCTTCTACAGCTTGGTGTTGTTTTTGGTTTTATTTTGTTTAGTTTAGCTAGGTGTTTTGTTTTTTGAATCTGGCAGGATTAGTCAGTCTAGTAATTTTCATTCTGTGGCCCTGGAAGTGTACTTTTGAATTTTATGTGTGTGCATTGAACCATGAAGATGGACCAAAACTATTTCTGTTTTCTGAGCAACAATAGTCTTTGAGGCATTTAAACATTTTTAAAGGTGAGAAGCACTTTATAATGCTGTAGTCCCCAGCAGAAACTGGTAGAAATTATGTCACTGACCAGGCTAGCTGCTAAAACATGTGAAACCAGCACAGTGTTGGTAAAATGATCACACAGTTCTATAGCTTTCCTTCTGTCTATAGGGGACAATTTTTCCAAGACTAGATGGGGGAGGGGTGAGAGGTAGAATCTTCAAACTGTGCCTGCCTTGAACTTGAGCCAAGTGCTTTTAATGCACATTTGGTTGGTAAAGTAAGGAGGTAACCATTTCAAAGCAATAATAAAAAATTTTAAAGCGTATTTTTTATGCTTGAGAACCCAAAACCTAGTTTTAAGAAATGGGGTTTGAAAGGAGCTTTCCAAAGGTGAAAAAGAAGTACATTTTCAGAAGGTGGCCGTGCTCCATTTTGCTTAATATCAAATAGCTGATTTTCTGTTTTCTTTCTTGGTTTTTTGGTTTGTTTTTATTCCCAGAGAGTCACTCTCAGTGTATTACGTGCATTTAGTAAACATACTGCTTTTATTATTTTATTTCACTGTGACGATACCCATAAGACTGTTACCCCATGAATAGAAACTTAAATGCTGATTTTGAAGTGGCCAGCAACAGAATATAGCTATTTCCTTAGAAAACAAATTAATTGTTATCACTTATATTCTTGGAGATGAAAACTGACTTGAATAAATGCAACGTCTTTGTTTCCTTTCAGAATATATCCATTGCTTACATTGGAATGTTGATTGGTGGAGATTACATATTCTCCGTGTTAAACTTCATAGGGCTAAATATTTGGTGAGTGGAACTTGGAATAACCTTTGTTTGTTATAAAGTGGAAAATTTCTTAGATACACTTTTATGTTTTGGTTCATTTGGCCCACATGAGTGAAGCAGTTTTGAAACTACCAACCTGAAGAAGCACTGCCTCTGGATATAAAGTTCATTGCAATTAGTTGTCTTTTCATGTCTGTTTTAAGGTACTGAATCTTACTGCAGTAGGATCTTAACTATGGAAATATGCCTGCAGTTTTACTATGTGAGATTGAGTTCACTGGGTTTTTTATGAGCAATGGTTCTGAGCTGTGAGGCTTCCAAGTAAAAGCCAAGTGATGTGAGAAGTGAGAACACCAACTCAATGACCTGTGCCCATTGAATATGAGTTTTAACTTGTGAGTTGTTACTTTGTGTGTTTGGATGAACAGTTACATCTGTTTGTTTGAATCTGTTTAAGAAACTAATAATTGATCTTTGTCAGCTCAGGACTGGTTTCTCAGATGGCTTTCATGGTCTGAGGCACTCCTAATTTATGCTAGCTGGTATTCTTTAATTTTTGGAAGGAAGGGTACATATTTATAGAATGGCATATACAACACCAAGTATCTCTGACACCTCTGTTCTCTTTTCTTTAGTATGGCAGGAGGACTGAGATACTCATTTTTAGCTTTAAGAGGAAACAGCAAGCCTACGCAACCTGGGGATGAAGAGAATGCACTTTCTGAATCAAATAGTTAGCCAAAATGCCCACTTTGAAAGAGACTGAAGATACAAGTTTGTTTAGCATTGCTGAGAACTTAATAAGTATACCCTGGAACATATTTGGAACAAGGAAGAAATCTACCTCAGTTGGCAGAGATGTGCACACAATTCATTGGTTCAGAAATACCTTGCACACCATGTGTTGTACATGTGGACAAGTTTAATTTTAGCTTTTTTTTATATCACAAGCTGATTTAAAAGAAGGAATGCCATGAGAAAATCTGAAGTTGTAAATTTCTTCACTTACCATACTTCGGTGCTGTTTGTACTCAGAAAGATCTGTGACATCTATCTCAGTGTCTGCCATTATTCTCAGAGGCAAAGCTCTCTGTAAAGCTCATGAGGCTTGATTCACCATTGCTTTGCAACATAAACAATTTTTGATACCAGTGAAGAGGTGAAAGATGCCAGTGATTCAGAATGATTTCATGTATGCATTTGCTCATGTGTAAGTGATGTAGAATGTATGGGGTAAAGAGGAGATGTGCTTTTAGGTTGTTTCCTGTGTAAGTGTTAACTAAAGAATTCAGGATACAACCTGGTGTGTTCAGTATACATTGTGTAGGCATTCTTTCTCAGTCCTTTCTTCGTCCTCAGTACCATCATGATGTTCTCTGAATCGGCACTGTTGTTACAAGTGAACCCTCATAAGTTTGCTGCAGGATCAAGGAGAGCAGGAAATCAAGCAAGGTTTTTTTAATGTTTAAAAATATTTTTGTGTGTTTGAGCCAGTATCAAGCAGGTGATTAGGAGGGATAACAAAGATAAATATTTTTGTTTAGTGCTGGCCCAGGGGTTAAAAAAAAAAAAGGCCCAGAATGTAGCAGTCTGACTTATCATCTAGGACAATAATGGCACCATTCTGTATCTTTATTTCCTTCTCTGAAAATACAATTGATAATTCTTACCAGAATGGTGGTAAGAAGCTGAGGATATAGCATTAATCTTTGAAAACACAATGGAAACATTGCAGCTTTGAAAGACAGCAGTGTAATTAATCTTGTTGAGGTTCTCAATTCCTTGAACCAAGGCTCAATTCCATGAGCCAAGATTTTTTAAAATAATCAAAAGAAGATTTTGGAAGACCTTGACATGGAGCTTGGATTGTCTAGTGACCTGTTTTTTCGCTGTTTGAATTAAAATATAGCTAAATCTGAAATGCATTACTTTGTGACTAACATGTGAATGACCAGATCAAAGATACATGCAAGTAGCTCACACCAACACCTTTAGGGAATGATTGGGCTGCCCACTGCTGTGTGGAGTTGAATGGCAAGAGGAGCAGTGGTTGCAGATGCTAGAACTGGAATTTAAGGGCACAGTCAAAGTGGAAACAGAAGCCTGGGCTATCCAGTTTCTTAGAACTGGCTAAGAGATACGACTTTAATTTTCTACCTATCAAAGAGGTGGAGAGGGAAAGGGTTGCTGCATATATTTTAGAGAGAGCTTCCATTTTTTAAGCATTTCCTTATTCTTAAAAAGCCTTGAGTACTTTTTAGTGTATTCTTTTATAGGACTTCTCCTTTTCCAGATTGTCTCTACCTGCAGAATCCTGATTATTGAACCTCAACTCTCTGCAGTGGTACAAGGCATTGGAAGGTTTCTATTAATTAGAAAAACATGGTGAGAGGCATTCCAGTACTGATGGGCATACAGTTACACCTGCTAAATATGATGTAGTTTCTCCAAAGGAACAGCTACTGTATGCGTTTGATTCATTAATATTTTACTATACCTTTTATAAATAAAGATATGCAGATTACAGTTTTAACATGTTTTTCATTTTTTTATATGGATGGACATGCAGAGATAACATTGATTCCAGTAAAGTTCTGGTTGAAACTCTGGGAATATGAGCTCAACCAGGCTCAACTATCATGTTAGAATTCAGTCAATTAAGGGAATGGCTTTTCATTCAGAACCTCAGTAATTATGTCTTTCAGTTAACAAGGTAGTAATTTAAAATCTATTTCTCTTAGGATACATCTGTAGGTAAACCTTTTTTACAGATTTCATATTAGCTTAGAGTCATAGCTTAATGAACTATTAAACCATTTGTAAAACTAGATTACTTAATTGCTGTGTGAAATTTCATTTTCTTTCTTTTGGGTATATGGTAAAAGCAGTTAGAAACATTGTCAGTCTTCAGAATACATATTTAAAAGAATTAGTAAGTGGGCTAGTTTTGAGAAATCTGGTACAGGCCAACAGATTAGGAGGACTCTGTGGATGAAGCTCTCTATAGACACGACAAGGGCTCACAGGCCCTTGTCCTGACAGGGGACTTCAACCATCCTGATATCTGTGGGAGTGACAGTACAGCCCAGCACAAGCAATTCAGGAGGTTCCTCAATTGTGTGGAAGACAACTTCCCTCTGCAAGTAATAGAGGAGCCGACAAGGAGAGGTTCCCTGCTTGACCTTGTGCTCACCAACAGGGAAGGGCTTGTTGGGAATGTGATGCTCCAGGGCAGCCTTGGTTGCAGCTATCATGAGATGGTAGAGTTTGAGATCCTCAGGATGGTGAGAAGAGCGTGCAGCAAATTCACTGCCCTGGACTTCAAGAGAGCAGACTTTGGCCTCTTCAGGAACCTGCTTAGTGAGGTTCCATGGGATATAGCTCTAGAGAGTAGGGGGGTCCAAAACTGTTAGTTGATATTCAAGGATCACGTACTAGAAGCTCAGGAGTGTTGAATCTCAACTAGAAGGAAGTGTAGCAGGAGGGCCAGGGCATCTCCTTGGATGGATAAGGAGCTGCTGAGAAGAATTCAAAGGAAAAAAGAGACTTACAGAAGGTGGAAGCAAGGACAGGCAGCCTGGGAAGAAAACAGGGATGTTGTCCGGGAAGCTAGGGACCAGGTTAGGAAAGCTAAGACCCAGTTAGAATTGAGTCTGGGCAGGGATGTCAAGGGTGATGGGAAGGGCTTCTACAGATATGCCGCTAACAAAAGAAAGTTTAGGGACAACGTCGGCCCTCTCCAGAAGCTATGGTGAGAACTGGCTACACAGGATTTGAAGAAGGCTGAGGTTCTGAATGACTTCTTCGCCTCAGTCTTCACTGGCAAATGCTCTAACCACACTACCCAAGTCTTGGAAGGCAGATGCAGGGACTGTGAGAATGAACACCTTGGACCCATTGTAGGAGAGGATCTGGTTTGAGACCATCTTAAGAACCTGAACATACACAAGTCCATGGGACCTGATGAAATCCATCCGCAAGTCCTGAAGGAGCTGGCAAATGGAGTTGCTAAGCCACTGTCCATCATATTTGAAAAATCATGGCAGTCAGAGGAAGTTCCCAATGCCTGGAAAAGGGAAAATATAACCCCCATTTTCAAGAAGGGGAAAATAGATGACCTGGGGAATTACAGACCAGTCAGTCTCACCTCTGTGCCTGCCAAAATCTTGGAGCAGATTCTCCTGGAAGGCATGCTAAGGCACATGAAAAACAACAAGGTGCTGGGTGGCAGCCAGCATGGCTTCACTAAGGGGAAATCCTGCCTGACCAATTTGATGGCCTTCTATGATGGGGCCACGCAACTTACGGACAGGGGTAGAGCAGTTGACGTCATCTACCTGGGCTTGTGCAAAGCGTTTGACACTGTCCCACATGAGATCCTTGTCTCTAAATTGGAGAGACACCAATTTGATAGGTGGGGCACTCAGTGGATAAAGAATTGGCTGGATGGCCGCACGCAAAGAGTTGTGGTCAATGGCTCAGTGTGCGGCTGGAAGCCAGAGACGAGTGGTGTCCCTCAGGGATCGGTGTTGGTACCGGTCTTGTTCAACATCTTTGTCGCTGCCATGGACAGTGGGATTGAGTGCGCCCTCAGCAAGTTTGCCGATGACACCAAGCTGTGTGGTTTGGTGGATACGTTGGAGGGAAGGAATGGCATCCAGAGGGACCTTGACACGCTTGTGAGGTGGGCTGATGCCAACCTCATGAAGTTCAACCATGCTAAGTGCAGGGTCCTACACCTGGGTCATAGCAATCCCAGGCACAGCTACAGGTTGGGCAGAGAGGAGATTGAGAGCAGTCCTGCAGAGAACGACTTAGGGGTGTTGGTCAATGAGAACATGAACATGAGCCGGCTTCAGTGTGTGCTTACAGCCCAGAAAGCCACCTGTATGCTGGGCTGCATCAAAAGGAGCATGACCAGCAGGTGGAAGGAGGTGATCCTGCCCCTCTACTCTCCTCTTGTGAGACCTCACCTGGAGTATTGTGTGCAGCTCTGGTGTCCTCAACATAAAAAGGACATGGAGCTTTTGGAACAAGTCCAGAGGAGCGCCACGAGGATGATCAGGGGACTGGAGCATCTCCTGTATCAAAACAGGCTGAGCGAGTTGGGGCTATTCAGCCTGGAGAAGAGAAGGCTGCATGGAGACCTCATAGCAGCCTTCCAGTACCTGAAGGGGCCTATAGGTATGCTGGGGATGGACTCTTCATTAGGGACTGTAGTGATAGCACAAGGTTAAAGGGTTCAAACTTAAATTTTATCTTAGATTTAAGGAGGAAGTTCTTTCCTGTTAGGGTGCTGAGGCACTGGAAGTGGTTGCCCAAGGAAGCTGTGAATGCTCCATCCCTGGTGGTGTTCAAAGCCAGGTTGGACAGAGCCTTGGGTGACATGGTTTAGTTGAGGTGTGTCTGCTTATGGCAGGGGGGTTGGAACTGGATGATCTTAAAGCCCTTTCCAACCCTAACTATTCTATTATTCTGTGAAATAATGGGTTGATGTCTGAATGCCACATTCCTTTACAGAAGTGTTTTGTGGTTACATGCTGCTAACTACAAAACTTTATTTTCAGGAGTCAGTGGCATTGTGTAATTACAAAGGAACATACAATGAAACTTATAAACATTATCTGAACTGGAAAGGAATATTGTACTGTATATTGATCTGTTCATACTTTTAATTGTACAGGGTTTGCTTGGCAGTGGATTAGCTGTAATGGAATAAGATTAGGAGAGAAGAAGTATGGTGGTCACCCAAAGAAGCTTTCTGTCCATGCAATGTATAAAGTTCTTGTAGTGATACCTGTGAACATCAGAGATGCAATACCTCAAGAAAAAACTTGGACTGGGCTGGATGAACATTTCTTTTACATTCATAATTTTTTCTCTCAGTATCTTGGCCTGATTTATGAATATTAGGCCTATGAAGTGCTGCAGACATATGTCAGACTTACTCCAGCCTCTGTAAACAGAAATTGCAAGGCAGCATAGGCAGAGCTGGAAGTAGAAAAGAGAAGATTGGCAGCTATGGAAGCTTGCAATTTGACTCCCATTATCAAATAGAAGTGATGTTCTCCCCTTCCCTTATTCAGATGAGGTATTCAGCTTCATTGTTGCACATGAAAAACACAGTGAAACTTGTTCAAAGTATTCCTTGAATAGCGAGTGATTCTGTGGGGAATTCATGACTGTAAATATGTTTTTCAAAGGTAATTTTCAGTTCTTTCTTGATTTAAGCAGCCTTACTTACAAGTTAAAACAGATGAAGTTGTAAGAGAGATTATGTGAGGAAATGGAGTAGTTGTTAAGATGGTAATGATTTTTTTTTATCTTCCTGGTATGCATAATTTACTGTTACATTTCTTCGGACTGAGACATCATCTTTACTCTGTAATGCATGTGTATGTTACGGTTTTCTGACTGAAGGTGTCGTTAACATGACATGACATTTATCACTGGTCTTCAGTTGGAGATTCCTGGATGTCAGAGGTTTATATAAGACTCATGTTAAATATGGAAGAATATCATTAAAGTGTATAAACAAATTTTATTTTACCTCATCCTAAGTGCACATATAAGCATCAGTCTTTCTGTTGCCCATTATAAACTGATCTTTGTAAAATGGAGAATGTTTAAAACTGCCACTACAAAGAAGTGTAAAAGTTGTTTCTGTGCCTTCCCTTAGAAATTTCTTATGTTAAATTTTAAAACCTTTTTGATCACTTTGAAGTCTGAATTTCATTGATTTCATCTCAGTCTTGCAGTGAGATACTGTTCTTGTGAGCATTTTTCCCCCTTAAGGTTTTGACACATGTCCTCAATTTTAATACTGTTTCAGATACAGTTTGTTCAGAAAAGCTGGAAGTCCAATTCCTTTGTTTATAGATTGCAGTACTTGTTCATGCCATAATTACACAATTTGTAAAATGGATGTAATGACATTAACCTCTTTTCAGAAGGCTCTGTGAAAAGTTTTTTAATACTGCTTTCTATGTATAGAAGGAATTAGTTAACTTGTGTAGCCTTTTATTACTTTGTTTTTGAATTGGTAGATAAATCTATTCTGGTTTCAGTGTGAACTTTCCCTGTAAATGGCTGGGCTAGAGTTTAACTCTTTGCTGTGAAAGTAAAAAGTAAAAAGTAGTGCTGATGTTGTTATCCCCAAGGTTTGCAGTATTCCTATCCAAGGCTTTGGTTTAGACACATCTTGAGTCTCTAGGATTACTAAATAATGACAATAAAAAATACTTCTTTTCTTTTTGTTCTTGGGTAGTTTCCAGAAAAGCAGTGTGATTCGGAGAAAACTCCAGGAACAGACTTGCCAACAAAGTTTTCAAGCTGACAAGCAGGTATTCTTTATTGCGGCACCGGGAGACACG
>NDXB01017337.1:9219-39829 GCA_002631895.1 Agapornis roseicollis | reverse complement strand
AAAAAAAAAAATAAAGAAAAAAAAAAAAAAAAAAAAAAAAAAAAAAAAAAAAAAAAGGACCAAATACTAATTAGAAAAGAAATGGAAAATAAATTGGAGATTTATGATGCCGCTTGGTTATATGGTATTTCTATGATATTAATTTTTATAATGGCATGTAAAGATAATTTTATTATGCTCAATTTCCAATAAAGATACAAGTCCAATGTTAACAGACTTGCCTAAGGCCAATGGGAGCCAGTGACACGGGTGTTCTTCACTCCTTGAAGTTTCACCAAGAAAGATTTGTGGAGCAGAAAATAATTTTATTGGCATTTGGATATTTATATTGTCATTGAAGCTTATTTTGTCTTTAATTCATTGAGGCAGTTACTTAGCACTGCAGTGTAAATTTTATCACCCACACTGAACCTCAGTTCCAGTAGTTACTTTTAGAACCACACGCAGAACCTGAAAACTGCACCATAAAATACAGATGAAAATATCAGTGTCTATATATTCACTAAGTTAAAATTTTAATCAATAACAATCCTGATTGCTATTGGGCAGAATCGTTCTGAGTTGATGCCTTACAATGTTATAAGAGAGTCTTATCGATTTTCTGCTAGTTTCTCACTTCTTCTTTTCAGACAAGAGAAATCAGAAACAGCAATGTAAGGTCTTCAGTCTTTATGAAATGTCAGCATAACTGAAGTTTAATTACCAAATCAGTAAACTAACTCAATTTTAATTTTTGATTCCTGTAAGAGCTTGCAGGCATCTCATATTGGCTTAGCTCTCAGTCGCAGGGTACAAACTCAGCTGATACAACTTTAGACAAAAGTGATGATACTTATATTGTTATGGAACCAATATAAATTCTGTATGGATATATTTTAACACAAGTCTTCAAAGCAGATCTGATAGTATGAAGTGATTCAGCATGCAACCCTCATGCCCATTTACCCACCAATTCCTTATTGTTTGTTTTAACGGAAACATCTAGTAATGTGCTAGTATTTCTAGTATGTCCCCAGAGTGCACAGGGAGGAAAGGACAGATGGTCTCCAAAACAGAAAATTTCCTTTGGAGATTATTTAAAAAGACTTTCCCATCAGCAGTAATATTTTAAGCAGTTTCCTTTTTGATATTTATGGTAAGATTATGATCTAATGAAGTTTCAAAACATGTTCATTGTTCCTCCAAATTTGGGAAACTTCCATGAATAATGATGGGAGAGGGCAACAAATGACACAGTGGTCACAAAACGGTTGACCCATAAAAGGGTCTTCATCTTTACCTGGGGGCTCAAGAACTGCTTAAGTGATATCAGAGTATTCAGAAAAGTGTGTATGCTTCTTGTGTTACCTCCAGAGCCAGATTTCACACTTACTTCTCTTTTCCTGACACTTATCTTAGTTCTATCTCATGTCTAAAGTAGGGATATTCTGGATTCTCCTGGTCTTGATTTAGCTGTGGATTAGAGTACAGAAAGTTTGGTTTGGTTTGGTTTGGTTTGGTTTGGTTTGGTTTGGTTTGGTTTGGTTTGGTTTGATCAAGTGTCGTTTGCTTTTCTCTTTAGTTCTTCATTGATACATGCTCCTCTGAAAACTGTATCAGCCAATGAAAAGCATGACATGGGATTTCAATACAAACTGGTTATGGTAAGTTATTCTATCAGATACCAAAAAATAATCCCTTTAGTGTGCTAAAAAATAAAATAAAATAAAATAAAATAAAATAAAATAANCTGTATCAGCCAATGAAAAGCATGACATGGGATTTCAATACAAACTGGTTATGGTAAGTTATTCTATCAGATACCAAAAAATAATCCCTTTAGTTTGCTAAAAAATAAAATAAAATAAAATAAAATAAAATNAGTTATTCTATCAGATACCAAAAAATAATCCCTTTAGTGTGCTAAAAAATAAAATAAAAAAAAATAAAATAAAATAAAATAAAATAAAATAAAATAAAATGTAGGAAGTCCCTACCTACTGAGTTGCTGAAAGTCTTAAACATTTTTGGAGACACTAATAACTGTGCATAAACTACATAAAATCAAATTCTCTCCAGACCTTTGTGGGCAATCCACAAAAGCATGGTCTTATAGAGTTTCAATGCAAGAGAAGAGAATGATGAAAAACAGATATTCTGTCCCTGGTGTAAGGACATCAGCATTAAGACTAGCTGTTCCCACTACTACCGTTAGCTGTAAAGAAGATTCCCTTATTGTCCACTTTCCCCTGTCCTGAACTGCCACATTGGAGAAACTGCAGGTACATTTTAAATTTACAGAAACTTGGAGAAATTTAGTAATTCACATTTTGGTACATGTTCAAGGTATGGGAAGAGAATCTTCTTATGAGTCATAAGGTATGGAAATTAAACTCCTCTATAATGCTTGACTCACATCTCTGTAATGTTTCAGTTTGAAACTTTG
Source organism: Agapornis roseicollis (assembly GCA_002631895.1). NCBI lineage: Eukaryota > Metazoa > Chordata > Aves > Psittaciformes > Psittacidae > Agapornis > Agapornis roseicollis. The sequence goes on along the minus strand of NDXB01017337.1, from coordinate 37,404 downwards.
CTTATCCTATGTGTTACACACTCCAAGAACTGGTGCACCTGCTGTTTCCTCTATGTTTCTAAAATTATAGAAGTCGGAGGTCCTCCTGGTTGTACAACCAGCAGAGAACAACTGCACTATTTTTGCCAATGAGAAGGATACCTTGGTCTAAGAGACCGTGGTATCTAAGCAGCATGAAATTGGCATGAGTGATTTCATGGTGATTGCAACATCTCTCTCGTGTGCGTGCATCCGTGTAAACAATAATATTCAGAATAGTGTTGCTCTCTGGATACTCTCTGGAGTATCAACCTCAGAAGGTATTTGCCTGGATGCACACTAATAACCATGCCAATGGCACCTGAGATGTGCCAGTTTGGCTTGGGAGAAAGGGCTCTGGGTTCCAATTGCTGCAAAATATATAGCAAGAGAAGATGGGAGGAGATCCAGAAAGTGGGAGAGAACAGAATGGAATGAAAGCATTTGGGTATCACTATGGGTACACCATGAGAACTTCTTTCTGTGATACCACTAACACTGAAATTTGTCTTATAAGGTGCTTTGGAAGGAACACGGGCATGCTAAATTGGAGCCTCTTTCAGTAAGGACAAGCAATGCTGAATGTTATGTATATTGAGTTCCTTTATTCCATGAAATTGAGGTGCTGTCACCTGAATCAGTGCTTTTGAAGCAATACAGCAATTAGAAGTGTTGGACCACAACGCTTCTCAGCTGGTATGGGGACAGATAAGAAGTATGCCGCTCTGCTGCCTGTGAAATAAGAGCCTGGCATGGATGAAGAATGAGCTGCTGTTGCTTGTAGCCCATTTTGAGCAGTGCACTTAGAAGACGTGGAGAGTGCACAGCTGAGCTAGCAGGACTCTGGTTAATTTACTGAAGATCCTTTGCATGCAGCAGCCAATTATTCCAGTTTTTGTTTCGAAGGAGCCCGAGGGCACCAACCACTACAAAGTGCTGGAGGCAACAGCATTAAAGGTACCCCAGAGACTCCATTCCAACTGATCAAAATCTTGTTTCTGAGGAGCTACCAGGTTTATGTTTCAGTTCTTGAATCATCATTTTCCAATAGAAATGCTGCATTTTACATGCTTGAGCCCAGTGTCCTGAAAGTTCTGTGAGTGGATCCTCTCACTTAGGTAGAGCTCTATTAACTGAATGGGCTACAAATACACTTAAGGGAACATGTCCACATGGGAGATTAGCATTACTGACATTATCGAAATCATTAGAAAAAAGTAGGGAAAAGGATAAAAAAGGTGTGTCACATTACATTGAAGCACTGTCAAACATCATTACTGGTGTTTACTGGAACTTGTTCCTGCCTTGCTATAGCTAAGCCAATTGAAAATGATTTCAAATGAAAATGCTTTTGCTGTTTTGTGTTACGTATTTATTTGCCAAATAGTTAAAATACTATTTGTTGGGTTTTCTAATATGTCCTTCATCTCAGCATGGGTTGGAGAGTGGAAGAGCACTTGAAAATACCTTGCCATTCATGTTTATATATATAGAGACAATCTGCTCCTCTGCTGATGTAAACTGGGAGAAATGGGATGAGTGTTTTCCTTTGAATTCTCTGGAAAACCTATGCCACACAGGCAGCTGCAGGCCACCCGGGCTGGGCAGAGGGGAGCCCTGACACTCCAGTTTTAAGAAAGGGAAAGCCAAATTATCTTCAGCTGAATGTTTAGATTTTTGCTGGGTGGGTTCGTGGGGATCATTATAGATAAATGTGTTCCAGTTACCTAGGCCATAAGTTTTCCCTTGTCATTACCTTGGTGCATGGTGCTTCAGGATATAAATCATAGAATTGTAGACTACCAGGTAGGAAGGAACCTCAAGGATCACCTGGTCTGTTAGCTTAGATGTCCCAACACCCTGTCCACCTAAATCTGAAGTGTCCATTGCTAATGAACAGCACTTCCAATGGCTGATTGATCTCATTGTGAAAAATTTTCCTTGTGTCCAGTTAGTATCTCACCAGGAGTAACTTTTGCCCATTACTTATCTTTTCCATGTGCCTCCTTGTAAAAAGGGGAGTTTTGTCTTCTTTGCAACTACCCTTAAGGTAACTCTCCACTTGACAACATGCATGGTTACTCAGTCCCCTCCTGCATGTGGTTTTTCTCAAGGCATGTGAATTCTGTAATTCAGGAGGTTTCTGATTTTTTTTTTTTTTTAATTGGACAAGCTCCCAAATATTTTTTTTTTTTTTTTTAATTGGACAAGCTCCCAAATATTTTTTTTTTTTTTTTTAATTGGACAAGCTCCCAAATATTTTTTTTTTTTTTTTTAATTGGACAAGCTCCCAAATATTTTTTTTTTTTTTTTTAGGAAATAATTATAAATCATCCACTTAAAATACCTGGTAAGAATTTAAGTGATTTTGTCTTCAGAATATGCTATCACAGCGCTAAGAGGGCAAACCGCAGATCAGTCTTTTCCAGGTTAGTGCTATAGCTCGGCATCTTCGTTTTGCGTTATTTAGCCAACACAGGCCACCAAGGCACGCTGTGAAAGACCGAGAAAGCTCAACGGCCGCTGCAGAGTGAACAAGGCAGCTTGATGCTCGACACGGTAGCCGCAGGACTTCTGGGGCTACCGCTGTCCCCGCCTCTGTGGCCGGGAAACGCTGCGACGACCAAGAGTACAGGCAGGGTTTGCAGCCACCGAGGGCCTACACCTCCGCCTCGGGTTGACCTAGGACGACGGCACGACTTCCACCCCAGGCAGCAGAAGAACTAGCGGGGGGGTGCAGTGGCCCAGCCTTCCCGAGTCCCTCCGGACTCTCGCGATGTTGCTAAGGGCCCTGCGAGAGTCGGCAGTAGGCACCGCCGGTTGCTAGGGGCCTCCGCCCGGTGAGACGCGCGGCCGCCGGGACTGGGAAGGCAGCTTCCGCCACAAGGTGATTCTCTCCGGCCCTAACGCTAGGGATGGGGTAGGGACGGAGTAGACGGCGGGCCTGTGCATGGTGACGCTCCTTTCCGCAACCCGCGAGGCCCAGTTGGGGACCCGGAGCTGGGCGGAACTGGGTGTGCGGGGCCCCGGCGCCGGATCGGATCGGCCCGGGCGGGGGCGCCTCGGGGAGGTGGCAGCAGGCGCTTGGGGTTGGGCGCGTCCAGGATGCAGTGGCGTAGCTCCCCTGTGCTTTCAGAGGTAGCGTGAGGGAAGGACCTGGTCAGACTTAGCTTCTCCTAATACTTAAAAAGACAAGCTGCTCTCATACGTGAGCTGTTAGAAATCTGGTTGCTGCCAAAAGCTGATGCGCAGTTGAATGATGATAAAAATCAAGAGGGTGGTGGGAATTCTCACACTACTTTTATGTGTATTAACTGCTATCGTATGTTTGTTGCTAAAATTGCCACTTTTGTTCGAAGTCCTGTTCAAGCAAAAGCTCGTGCAAAGATAAACGTTGCCCATAACTTGCTGCTTCTGAATTATCCCATGGGTTTTGGTGCAGGATTTTCAGGTGTGGGACAGTGCTGGGAAAATGAATGTGAACTCGAAAAGACAGCACAAACTGGGCTTGGGGCAAGGTTTTTTTAGGGAGAAAACAATTATTTGAATGTTGCCTGGAAACGGAACGAGGGATAAGTCTGCAGAGAAAAAACGGCCAAAAAAACCCGTGAGTTCAACAGGTCACAAACCTTTGCAAATTATTTTTAAGATAAATATCTATGTTGATGATTACAGAAGTCTTTTCAAACCAAAACTGGAGGTGAAACGGCAGTATACTCTTATTTGTCTTTATGGACAATTTGAGTGGGTCTTTGCACTGATTGCCAGCTAGTATCCAGATACTTTATGCTTTTAAAAATACCTAATTATACCAAAATACTAAGTGAAGTTTTGCAGGGGATTAGGATATTACCCAGTGTTAAGGTCAAAAGAGAAGATTTGTGAGATTAGTTTATGTAGACCTAAAAATGCATTGACCAAATATCTTGAGACTCTAAAAGAAAGAGGGCTGCAAATCAAGGAGTTAAGATTATTGCAAGGGATTTATGTGTTTTTTGATTTTTTTTTTCTGATTTAATGCAATTTCTGATAAGATTTGAGTTAATGCTGAACTGTGTTTGGTCAAAGTAAAATGTTCGGTAACTGTGGTGCTTCTCACAGAGAAGTTACCTTTCATAAAGGGCTTATTTTTCCATCTGGTGTTATATGGCCTTTATTGCTTTGTTAGTTAATAGTGTTTAAGCCTGAAGAAGTGATTTATTACATTGTTTCTTTCAAGTGTGCATGTTGCTTATTCACAGAGAGTCTTTGATTGACTTTTTAAAATAAAAGTCTCTAAATCAGTCCTTCTCAAATAGACTAGAAATATATAAGGTGGAACTGCCCCTTGGTGTTGAAAGTATTCTTTGACATATAAAGAAGTTTAAGCCACGCATTGAGGTTAATTAATCCACTACAGACATGGATGTTTGGGTTTAGGTGGTGGTTTTGGGGTTTTTGCCTTGGATTTGTTTTTTCTTTTTTTTTTTTTCAACCTTTGAAATTTAAGCTGATGGACAGTCTTATGAACTTGGCGTATGTCTCCAGCTTCTCACTGCTGCTGCTTCTCCCAGTTTTTCCCAGTAGCTGTAGGGTTAAATTGACAGGACTCTTGCCGGCTTATTTTAATTGATTACTGCAGGGAAATTAAACAGTTCTCATTCCACCTGGCCCTTGCAGAAGCTGCCAGCACTTCCAGTCATGGGCTGCAGCTCTGAGGAGAAGGATCCAAAAGTCAGAACTGGGTAGTAACAATAGATGAGAAGCAGTTGAGAGACATGTAGAGCTTTCTCATCATCATTACATCTGTAAAAATCCCTTTTTTTTTTTTTAAATTATGGTGTAATCTTGTGCCTGTTTGATAGGCAGGTCCTTAAACAACTACAAAAAGGAATAATCAGGTTTTTCTTAATGCAGTATCTCATTTAAGAATGTTGTACTAAGATAGGTTTATGAAAGCTGATTTGGTTATTTTGTTTCCAGTTAGTCTGAAGATAAGTTCATATCAAATATTTTCTGTCTCTGATTGTGTCTTTTGATAGAATGTCTCTTGTTACTTATAACAGGAAAAATGTGGCAATTTAAGGATTTATGCTTTTCTTAGAATCTTGAGGGGAGGAAGCGCTGAAAGCGTGTTCTTATGTTTGCTTTATACAGATGTCTTGCTTTACAAGTGAAGATGAAGCTCGATTACAGTCTATGCTTAGACAGTTGCTACAGAGTGTGAAGGAAAAAATCACTGGAGCCCCGTCAGTTGAGTGTGCAGAAGAGATTCTCTTGCACTTGGAGGAAACAGATGAGAATTTTCACAAGTAAAACTATTTTTGCTGTTTTTAATATTTTGAAGGGATGTGAAATGTGTTGAATTAAATTATTCCTGGAAAATGTTTACAATTTATATTGCAGTGTGAATGTGTATGTATTTTTCTATATAGGCATTCCTGTCACTAACCAGCTCTCAAAAGATGCTAAATTAAAGAATGAAGTTAATTTTGTCAGATTTCTTTTTTGTGTGATTTTATTTTTTTTCCTTTTTCACTCTTGGTGGCATATTTCTAATGTAATAGTAATTGATGAGGTGTTTGTGAGAGGAACTTGCAAAACTGCCTTACTTAGCCCACTCTGCATGCCCACGTGTAATGTACTAAATGCACATGTGAACAGAAGCTGGGAGAAATCCTTACTTAAGGCTGTCAGGGAATACTTTTGATATCTGCTAGACAATTTTTTTTTTTTAAATTAATTTTTTCCCCCCTCCCAAAATAAGGTAAAATTTTCAGTAGGCTATTTCCATATTTGATCTGTCTGGCTTATATTATCAAACCCTTGTATATCTCACAGGTAGTTGTTCTTTAATTTATGTTTTGAGTAAAGCAGAAATGTATCCCCATCATGCTCCTGTTAAATCAGACATGACAGTGTCACCTCACTTACATGCAATCTAGATTTTTGGAGCCCACACTCCTCTTTCGATGGTATTCTAACTTGTTTATTTTTTTACACATGGGAGATTTTTAGGATGCATTTATGACAAGAGCATATCAAGCTGGAATGACTTTGGAGACATTTTAGTGAAGACCAGAGTTTTGTGAACTGATTCCTGAGAAAGCTGGCTCCCTGCCAGTTTTGTTTTTTGTGGGTTTGTTTGTTTTTTCCCAAAAGTGGCACTGTCTGTATTCTACTAAATTTGTCTAGTTCTTAGCATTACTTTGTCAGTGATAGAAGTTAGGTGAAAATAAGTGAAATAGAGCTTATTTATCTAAAATTTCACTATATTTTTAAAACTTTTGTGGTCTTGTATCTTCTGAAGATGCTAGATGCTTTTAAATGTATTTTAGCTCAGTTATAATTTGTAATAGGAATTGTATCAGCTACCACTTTGTTGGCAGTCTTACCAGGTGACAAGCATCAGAGTAAAAAAGGTTGATAATAAATACATCAAGTTGAAAATTACATGTAATTTGGAAAGAAAAAAAAAAAGAAACCGCAACAATTTAAAGGAGGATATATACAGTAAAAAAGTATGAATAACAAAAAAAAGTGAGGTTACTTCTGTCAATGTTTCTTCTGAGGAGAATACCTAGAATCAGGAAGTAAATCCCACAGCTGGTGGAAACATTGGATATATAGCTTTCCACTTCAGATCAGTGAAACCATGGCATCCATTACTCTTTCTGGTACTTTAAAAACTTGGGTCAAAAAGCTATTTAACTTTCATTTAATGGAAAACTGAGTGATGCTTTACATGCAGAACATGACCATTACTCTCTGCTGCTGGAATATCTTTCTGGAGATATTCTAGTCTTGCTCATGACCCATGGCAGCATAGGCTGGTGTTTGTGAAAGGTCAAAGAGATCATGTGGTGGTTTATTAGTAAGACCATTAAGGAACTTTCTCTTTGACCCTTAGCCCATCCATCTAGACTGCAAATGCCTTTATTAGTAGCGTGTGCTTTAGGATCGTCTAGTATGCTAGCTCAGCTCAGTATTTTCATGAACACTCTTTTTTGCTTCGTGGTTATTTTGCCTCAAAAATTTTATCAGATTCTGACACCTGTCTTTATTCCTTGTTCCCACTATGATGCAGAAAAGATGGAAACATGAGATCTTCCAAAAGCTAATCAAAAGGAAAATTGAATGAAATTAAGAATTTATGTGCAGTGATAGAAATCAGGATTTTTAACTGTATAAGCAGCATGTTTTCTGTTGTATTTTTTTTTTTTCATTAAAGCCCTACAACTAGTTCTGGGTTGTTTCTTTGGGGTTTCTTTTTTTTGTTTGTTTCTTTCTCCTCCTGTTTCTGTGGTGCTTCCTTTGTAAACCCTGTTTGATTCTACATGTGAAGAATTAGTTCTGTAATTGCTAAAACACTTACTTGTTATGAAACATTTTTAAGGTGGAAGAATGATGCAGAAGATCAAGGCTACAACATCAAGGAGAAACAAACTTAGGGGCATGAATAGTGATGTGATTGCTATGTATTTCAGGGTGAAGCAGTCACTACAAAAAATATATACCCTGAAAATGCTACAGTCATAAAAAAGGGAGAAAGTCTTATGAAAGCTTTAGTTCAGTGGACAGTCATGTGCAGTTTCGTTATTGCGGAAGTAAAAAGACAGCCTTGAAGACAAATGAAGTTAGACATTTGCATCTTTCTTGAGGTATATTTCTGTTACTTTCATTGAGAATAAAAAGTGATGTAGGAATGGAAATAATGGGGAGATGGAACTGTTATGCCTAATGGAACTTGAAGTAGGCAATCCAGTGAGAAAAGTATGTGTCTTGATGCAAGACAATATTCAATGCTTATTTTATATATATATATTTTGAGTGTAGTCTGTTTAAGCCACTGTCCATCATATTTGAAAAATCATGGCAGTCAGGTGAAGCTCTTAGAGCAGATTCTCCTTGAAGGCATGCTAAGGCACATGAAAAACAACGAGGTGCTTGGTGACAGCCACCATGGCTTCACTAAGGAGAAATCCTGCCTGACCAAGTTGGTGGCCTTCTACGGTGGGGCTGCGAAACTGATGGACAGGGGTAGAGCAGTTGATGTCATCTGCCTGCACTTGTGCAAAGCATTCGACACTGTCACAAATGACATCCTTGTCTCTAAATTGGAGAGACATCAATTTGATTGGTGGAGCACTCGGTGGATAAAGAACTGGCTGGGTGGCCACAACCAAAGAGTTGTGGTCAGTGGCTCCGTGTCCGTTTGGAGGCCAGTGACGAGTGATGTCCCTCAGGGATCGGTGTTGGGACCGGTTTGTTCAACATCTTTGTCGCTGACATGGACAGTAGGATTCGGTGCACCCTCAGCAAGTCTGCCGATGACACCAAGCTGTGTGGTTTGGTGGATACGCTGGAGGGAAGGAATGCCATCCAGAGGGACCTTGACACGCTTGTGAGGTGGGCTGATGTCAACCTCATGAAGTTTAAGCATGCCAAGTGCAAGATCCTACACCTGGGTGGGAGCAATCCCAGGTACAGCTATAGGTTGGGCAAAGAGGAGATTCAAAGCAGCCCTGCGGAGAAGGATTTGGGGGTGGTGGTCGATGAGAAAATGAACATGAGCTGGCTTCAGTGTGCGCTTGCAGCCCAGAAAGCCAATCGTATCCTGGGCCGTATCCAAAGAAGCGTGACCAGCAGGTTGAGGGAGGTGATCCTGCCCTTCTACTCTACTCTCATGAGACCTCACTTGGAGTATTGTGTGCAGTTCTGGTGTCCTTAACATAAAAAGAACATGGAACTGTTGGAACAAGTCCAGAAGAGGGCCACAAGGATGATCGGGGGACTGGAGCATCTCCTGTATGAAGACAGGCTGAGAGAGTTGGGGCTGTTTAGCCTGGAGAAGAGAAGGCTGCATGGAGTCCTCATAGGAGCCTTGCAGTATCTGAAGGGTGCCTATAGGGATGCTGGGGAGGCGCTCTTCATTAGGGACTGTAGTGACAAGATAAGGGGTAACGGGTTCAAACTTAAACAGGAGAGGTTTAGATTGGATATGAGGAAGAAGTTCTTTACTGTAAGGGTGGTGAGGCACTGGAATGGGTTGCGCAGGGTTGTTGTGAATGCGCCATCCCTGGCAGTGTTCAAGGGCAGGTTGGACGAAGCCTTGGGTGGCATGGTTTAGTGTGAGGTGTCCCTGCTTATGGCAGGGGGGTTGGAACTAGATGATCTTAAGATCCTTTCTAACCCTAACTATTCTATGATATGCACACAGGAAAGGCAAAAACTGCTGCCTGTTTTAACATTTGTTTTCACTTAATTTTGCATTTTACAGATTTGGACTCTGTACCTACATGGTGAACTAACTTTTTTTATTTTAATTTTTCTCATTCTGTGTCTAGCGAAATTAACACAAAGTAGTTGCACATCTGCGTTTCATGTAATGAAAGTGGGGCGATTCATAGAAAATACAATGATGTGTTTACTGTTTATGTATGTTTCCTTTTTTTGTCTGTGTATGTCTGTCTTGTCCTTTGCACAAATTGAAAGACCAACAAAAAAGTTTCATACATTCTGAGCAAGTTTTTTTAGCAGTTTCTGTAGGTAATACAGGGAACCCAATGATAGTCCCTCTTTTGAACCCCCTGTCTGCTTATCCTTTCTTTTAAATTTGTTTCTCTTATTATCTAATAAGAGTGTTAAGTGCCGATTTCTTTGTGTTTGAGACATACATGTAATCACTGATAGTTCGCAATCTTCTGCATATTGTCAGGACATGCTGGCTTTCATAAACTGCATGCTTGTATGCTAGAATTTATACATTGTGTTTTCTATGTTACCTTTCATACACAATGGCATAAATAATAATACCAGAAGGATATACTATAAGACAGCATTATATTCAGGATGCCCCAATTAAGGTTCTTGTGGAATTTTAAATTTAAGATTTTTTGGTACTCTATGATTTTTTTTCTACAAAACTTTAACCTTTTTTCTGAATAGACTTTTTCATTTAAAAGAAGTGCAAAAGGAAATTAGGAACTATTTCATATTGTAGATTTAAAATGCGTATTAGGGAGAAATTCTTTTGTGAAGGTGGTGAGACACTGTAAGAGGTAGCCGATAGAAGCTGTGGCTGCCCCATCCCTGGCAGTGTTCAAGGCGAGGTTGGATGGGGCTTTGGGAAACCTGATCTATTGGATCATGGCAGGGAGTTTGAAACTAGATGTTCTTTAAAGTCCCTTCCAACCCAAACCATTGTATGATTGTTTCTGTTAATGACCATATTGAAGAAAATCAAACTTTATTGTGTTGTTTTACACCGATAAAGTCATAAAAGCTCGCCTTAAAGTAGCAAGTCTGCTGGGATATATGATAGCACATGTAATGTTGAAAATGTTTGATGGTGAGCTTAAGGAAATTTGTTACATTTTGTTATTGTATATTTGTTGCAGCTATGAGTTTGTGAAATACCTTAGGAAATGTATAAATAGCACTGTGGGATCTGTGATTGAAGAAGAAACAGAAAAATGTATTTCTGCTCAAAGTCAGGGTGAAGTATCTGGCTATGACACGCTTGTCCAACATGTTACTAAGAAGACCCGTGAATCAAAACAGTGAGTATATACATGTAATTCACTTTTTTGTTTCTTCTTGGCCTTTGTCTTCCATTTTCTTTGCCAGAACTTGTTTTAAAAAAATAAATTCTGAAGCCGTGGGTAACAAAAGTGATTCTTTGCTTTCAAAAGCCAGTGCTATGCAGTTCAGATATTCTCAACCTACACTGCAATTTGTCATGCTTCATCTCACTCTGGAATTGAGATTATGAGCTATGATCTAAACTTGTTGAATTTATTATGAATTGAAGATGCTTCTGCAGTGCTGTCTATGTAATGTAGAGCTGGTATGCAGACCAACTGTCTATAATTATACAAGATTTCTTGACTCAGGCTCTCAGATGGCCAGAAATAAGTAGATGTGCAAAACAACATTATTACCACAGGGGTCTGTAGTCCAGATTTATCGCCTTTGAACACTGTATTTAGTAAAGAAGCCATCAATAGAAAAAAAAGCTCTGTGAGTACCAATTAAATTTTTTTCTCGATCATCTCTTCCCTACTAACTTTATTCAGGCTGGTAGCAATCTTACTAAATTTTCATGCTTTGTATTTCAAATCTGCATAAGCAGATAATTGGTGATTCTTTAAAGCAGTGGTGTATAATGCTTATGAGATGGATTTTAGTATATACAGCTGTTATTTCTAGGAAATATGTAAAACCTCAAAAATATAGTTATCTTAAACTTTTAAGGTACATATATCTTTTGTTGCTCATTTTGGATTTACATTTGCTTTTCATTCATTTCTGTAAATCCACTGAGTTTGGGTCTAAGTAACGTTATGGCATATTCAGTTATTCATGATTTAGAGATTTTTTTTTTTTAAGTGGGGATTCTTCTCCTCTTTAATATTAAAATAATTTTTATTTTGAAGGTACAGAGAAATGATGCNTGCTTTTCATTCATTTCTGTAAATCCACTGAGTTTGGGTCTAAGTAACGTTATGGCATATTCAGTTATTCATGATTTAGAGATTTTTTTTAAGTGGGGATTCTTCTCCTCTTTAATATTAAAATAATTTTTACTTTGAAGGTACAGAGAAATGATGCATGCCTTGAAGAATGTCATGATGGTTGTGGTGGAATCTTTGATTAACAAGTTTGAAGAAGATCGGATGCATAATAAGGAGCTGGATAGTAAAACAAAGAAAGAACGTCGGAGTGGGTATTACACAGACAACTGTTCCGACAGTGACTCCTCATTCAACCAAGTACAATGTGTTTTCTCTCTCTCTGTTACGAAATAAGCATAATACTGCAGAATTGTTCAGTTTTGTCAGTGGAAACTGAGAGCAGTTGTAAAAAAATCTCATCCTCCTTATCTTTGATATATCACAAGACTGATTAATAACCTTTCTCTCACACTGAAGTGCTAAGCATATGCTGGCTTTCTAACCTTTAGATGGCATATGCTAGATGAGATTAATCTGATGGCCATATGCTCTAAAATACCTATGCAAGTACTTCAGATAAAAAGATAAAATAATGGTAAAAGCAATACATCATCTAGATTTTTGTGATTTTACTTCTGCAGTTCATTTCCAGAGTACTGTGCTATGCTGTATTGCTTACTGAAAGAATTATTACAAAGGGATTTTACAAAGATATAGCAAACTTCAAAGTAAAGTATGTAACAGTAATTTTGTTGCTGGAAATTTAACTTTGGGCACATGGCAGAAGGCATTTAGAATGTTGATTTTAATGTTAATATAAGTGTTGAAGTCCTAATTATTAAAAGTAAATTAGATATCAGAAAGAGTGATGATTTTAATCTTCTGCTGTTCAGTTTAATAAAATATACTAATGATCATTCTATAATACATATTACAGAGTTATACGTTTTTGAGTCAAGAACAATTGCAGCTGCTTGTAGAAAGGCTCGACCCTATTCAGCCTATGGAAGTAAGTTTAAAAGCAGAAATAAAATGTTAATTATGAATATTTATGACATACTGGAAAACAGACTGTGTATGTAAGAGTTCATATGTACCTAAGTGGAATCCTGTCTTTGTTGGTTTATATCTCTTGGCTTCAGTGCAGCAGCAACTGCTCTGCAGTGCATTATTCCATTGTTCATAACCATGTACTTCAAAAACTAGTGTTGTAGCAAGTATCTGTTATGTTTTGGTGGGAGTTCATGTGTCTGTAGATGAACAGTTATAGTTTGGAAAAGGTTGTTCTGTCTGAGATTAAGTTATTGAAGCTTATTTTCCTGTATGTATGTCCTTTGTCCTTGGTAACTTTCATGTTTCCTTTGTGTTACCTCCTGCTGGTTTCTTAACAAGCTAATGCCAGAGGGGATATATAAAATCCAAGTTAGGTTTGCCTTCCTGTCATTGTCAGTGCTAATTTGGGTCTCTAACCATCAATCGGTACCAGCTGCTGCTATTTTTGAAGCTTTTTAGAAGCATCATTTTGAGAATGCTGTCTCAGTAACATTTGTTTGGGATTGTCTGCCACTTGAAAAGTGCAGGGTAGGTTAGGATTGGTAGAAATGTTGTGATCAAGTTTTGTTAGAAAACCATGTAGAAAGTTTGATGCTATTAAATATTGTTAAAATTTCCAGTTTGTTTCAGTAATATGAAATGAATTACTAGAGATTACAGTTGTCTACAAACAGGAAAAAAACAAGTTATTTGAAATTATTTAGCTTATCATGCTGATGAACTTCAGCAGTAAAACAGTTATCTAATAACTCTGTTTCCAATTTATTGACATTTTGGAGAGCTGCTGGGTACATTTGTATTATTTGGTGATAGTTTCCTATATGCCCTGATAAAAACGTATCTGAGTACAAGCAGAAAGTAGAACATAATCTTTGCAGCATTGAAAACTTACATGAAATGGTTTTATAACTTCTTCAGATATGTGTGGTTTTTTGTTTGTTTGNCCATAGAATCATAGGACAGATTTGGATAGGATTCATAATTCCGTCTGTGTTGTATTTGTAGTTGACACGTCTCTTTCTGCTTCATAGCAATACACCATTTGTTTTGTTTTGGTTTTTTTTTTTTTTTTTTTTTTTTTTTTTTTTTTAACCTTATCTCAGTGATATAGTGTTTTGTCTAAATTGCCATAAAAATATAGCACAAGGTAACTATTCTGGAATTCCTTATCTGTTGTACAACTGGTTCCTGTTCCTTCCTTCCTCCAAATGATATTGTAAATTAAATATTTGAGATGTTGCTGTGAATGGATTTGTGGTGTTTATCTTTCTGACCACTTCAGGTTCGCCAAGAAGCATTGCAGACACTGTGCTTTGCCCCTCCCTCTGATATACTGAGCTCCGAGACTTGGCCAAATCTGCGTAAGCATCTAACGATGTCTCTGTCAGATCCTGATGCTGCATTTAGTGTAAGCTAATGTTCTGTATTTTGTTATCAGATGTGTAGCCATAGTAAAGAGTACTGAAGTGGTCTCAGAAGTTAAATATATCTTATGAGTAGTCCAGCAGTGTCCCAAGACATTTTGTTATTTGTGTATCACAAACTCTTTTTGAAGTAAAAGAACTGCCATGATTTCAGTAGGTCTTACTTTAAAGGATTACAACAGGATTTCAATATTTCCAATTTCAGAATATTTAGAGACTGCAGTACTCACGTACCTTTTAATGGGAATAAAGATGTTTGAATATCTTTTAGTGGACATGTAAAAGTTGACAAAATTCTTCTGTAAAACATGTCATGTTAATATTTCCTATTTAAGTTAGGTATGTGCTCCATGGTGAAAATGATAGCTAGTAATAATACACAGGCCTTCATGAGGAAAAAACGTAACAGCTACTTAAACTGCTTTTTGATTATTTATTATGCCAATTAAGTCATTCTTTTTTTTTTTTAATTTCTTTGACTTTTAAAGTGATTACCAAATTAATAGGAAAGTTGCCCCAGCTGCTGTCATGTACTCTGTCATCATAGAAAATATGCAGTTTCTTTTAAAACAGTATAGTTACAAGTCACTTGTATGTTTAATAACATAAAAACATTAATGCTAATGAAAAGTACAGCAGTATACCCCGACCTGTTTATTTGTATCACACTGAGACTTTGGTGCTGTCAGTTAAAGTATTTGAATAAAATTTTCTTTAAATTGGAGGTTTCTGTGGTCTGAAACTGTATATTTTTTATGAACTATGCTTAGCATCTGTGGATATCAGAGCAATATATGTTAAGAATAACGCCACTACATATTGATTATTGTGCAGTAGTAATGCACAGTTATATGACTATTTAATACATTGCTTGCTTTTTCTCCCTTAGGAGAAAATTCTTAGGTTCTATGCAAAAGCCTTTTCTTCTTCTCCATTTAATATGACAAGAGATGTGTATACAAGTTTAGGTATGTACATTTAATATATTTAAGACTTCATGATTCATGTGCAGTATAGTCTGTTTTGCCACTAGTTTAATGGAGGGTTTATTTTGTTTCTCTTTTTTTTTTAGCAAAACACTTGGAGTTGTATTTTCTTTCTGCAGAATATTCTCTCTGTATTTCAGCTGGTCTGGATGTATCTAACCCAGATATAGATCGTTTACTGAGAAAGGTATAAATAAACTCTCTGTACCTTTTTTATTACTACTAAACCATCATGCATTATTTATTTTTAAATTTTAATTATGTTTCAGGTCCGCCTTTTAAATGAGTACCAAAAGGAAGCTCCATCTTCCTGGATTCGGCATCCAGAAAGGTATGTTACCTGCAAAAATCTGTCACTGTTTCTTAATTTAATGACTTCTGACATATAATTAGATGCATGTAATTGCTTAGCAAAGGATTAATTGCAAGAGACATAATGACTGGTCAGTGGTGTTATAGGGCAGTTGTATAGGAGTAGTCGTGGTTCATATAAAGCTGCTTATTTAGCTTTTGAAGCATTCCAAGGTTTTTTTTAAAAAAATAATTTGGATGTTTTAAGAAGTGACAATGTGGTACTTACAAAACATGAAATAATTTAGGAGAATGCATGAGTATGTTTATATTAGTCTTATTCATGATAATACAAAGAATGAATATTCTTGCAAGATCAAGTTAAAGATGATGTTGATATTTATGATTTATCTGAACAGCAAGGTTTTACAAGAAATTTTTTGTCTCGGTGTTACTGGTAGAAAGATTTACATAATTTTTGATTTCTGCTCTTTTTTTTTTTTTCTATTTGTGTCATAAGGTACATGGAAGAAGTAGTAGATACTACCTTCTCACTTTTGTCAGTAAACCACGAGCCTAATCATCCTGCCTCTCCAGATTTTTTGAGTCCAGTCTACTTCTTGGCCTTGCTAGATATCAAAGCAGTATGGTTTAAAAAGTGGACGGTAAGCAAAAAATTTCCAGCCCAACAACCAATGACTTGTTCATGTCTGATGTGTTTTGAAAAGTTTGATTTATGACTCTTATTATCGCAGGATCATTGTGTCCTGATAGCAACTTATAATGTGCACTATAATTAAGGAAGTCTGGCGTCTTTTTTTAGGCATTTATGTCCTTTGCGCTCTCTCTCCATTTCTATTCAGTTGATAGCTTTCATAAGATTTCAGAGATTTTACTGCGCTTAGTGACTTCAGTCCCTTTTGTCATGACCATGACGGCCATCAAAAGATACAAGTATTTTTCTGGAAGAAATGATGAGCATGAAAGTGCAGTTACGTATATTATACACCCCACACAACTTGCCAAACTCCAGAGGACATTAGAGGTTTTTCCAGCCTACCATGTATTAAATTAGAGTTTAGGATTTACATGGCTATGCCAAAACATGTAATCTAACATTGAAATGTGGTTATTGTTTACTGTGTGTTCTGCTACATAGTTTTCTAATGACATTGTTTTTGTCATCCTAAATGTACTTCAGAAGACTCAGTTGAATATAATTTGGTTTACACAATCTGGAGTTCAATACACTGAATATGTACTGTGCACAGGATCCCTAATAGAACAGAATTGGAGATAATTTTACTTTTTAATTAAAAAATAAAACTTACATGTTTGAAGTTGACATCAGATTGTCTTTGTCATTTTAGCATGCATATTACAGCAGAGCAGTGGTATTTAGGCTTTTGGAAAAGAAATACAAATCTTTGGTAAGTATTTCCCAAGGTAAATTTATCTGGAACTTTATCTGGAACTTTCTACTCTTCACATTGTAGTTTGAACATGTGTTTTCTTTTTTTCCATTTTGTCACAGCTGTTCCATGTTGTTTAGCTAGATAAGCCTTCTGGATTTTCAAAATTTATTTTTAACTTCTTTTTGCTTGAATTACTTACTGTTAAATGCAAAGAAGGGTATGTGACCAGCTCTGAGTAAGAGAAAATTTGGATGTTTTATAGCAGGCGTTTAATTAGGATTATCATTTCTTAATTAGAATCATAGAATAGTTAGGGTTGAAAAGGACCTTAAGATCATCTAGTTCCAACCCCCAGGCCATAAGCAGGGACACCTCACACTAAACCATACCACCCAAGGCTTCATCCAAGCTGGTCTTGAACACTGCAAGGGATGGAGCACTCACAACCTCCCTGGCCAACCCATTCCAGCATCTCACCACCCTGACAGGAAAGAATCCTTATATCNAAGCTGGTCTTGAACACTGCAAGGGATGGAGCACTCACAACCTCCCTGGCCAACCCATTCCAGCATCTCACCACCCTGACAGGAAAGAATTTCTTCCTTATATCCAATCTAAACCTCTCCTGTTTAAGTTTGAATCCGTTACCCCTTGTCCTGTCACTACAGTCCCTAATGAAGAGCCCCTCCCCAGCATCCCTATATGCCCCCTGCAGATACTGGAAGGCTGCTATGAGGTCTCCACACAGCCTTCTCTGGTTAGATAACAATGCTATGATAATGATACAACACTCCTGTAAAGAACAGTAGTAGCACTGAGAGCACCCCCAACTAAACCTACAGTTTAGTAAGTGTGTTCAAGGCAAAGTTTTTCATGTGTTGACAATAAAAATGTACCACAGTAAGAAGAATATGGCAATCACAGATTGCCATCAACTTTGCAAAATATTCTCATTATTTTCTGTACTCTTTTTCTTAGACTGTCTTAATGCCTATAGAGCTGGTAGTGTGATAATGTAGTAATAATTGTAATGTGTTTTAATCCTGTAAAATTTTGCCTCCTGTTGGTTAACCCACCCAAAGCATGAGGTATTTGCTGTGAAGTGCCTGTTCACGTTCTGGAAGGACAGTACTTAGATATAAGAGAGAATGATGTTATTGTAAAATATCAGGTATTTTATTATTTTGTGCTTTTCTTCACAGATTAATGCAGCTGTCCAACAATGTCTTGATTATTTTGAATCTTGCAAGGCATGGGTTAATAAAAATTCCAGTGTGAGTGACTTCTCCCATCAGTATTGTAGTGAGTATCTTTGCACAGCTAGCATTGTATTCACATACATCCACATTCTCTAGGTCTTTGAGTATGCTGCCGCAAGAGGAAGACATTCTATCTGTTCTTTTTCTTCCCAAAATAATGTATGTGTTTGTTTTGAGAGAGAACTAATAGCAGTGATTAAGTAACAGCAGTTACTTAAGCAGTCTGTCTTTATATACAAAATGATCCATATTATGCTGCAGGTAATAGCTAGGTATTGTGAAGTAAACTCATGAAGTACACTAAAAGAATCAAGTTCTATTTTTTATTTTTTTTTATTTCTGAAGGTGATGAGCAGAACTTTTCTTACACTGGACAAGAATTGCAGTATGTCTGTTTTGTTCATTCACTGTGCCTTTTAGGAAGATTGTTGATCTATAAGCAAGGCCACAATCTCTTTCCAGTGCAGCTGAAAAATAAAAAAGGTAAGAGGAGGGCTGAAAAAATGGGAGCTGTTGGGAAGCACTTTCTCCGTGCTTGATATGCTTCTACTGCAACATTGTGGACATTATAGGATGATACGCTGTTCAATAATTCTGTGCCTGGAAGCCTTTCTTGAAAGATGGTATGGGTAACTTTGAGCATCGACACAGTTTCTTTGATGGATGTGGTTGAATAGATTGCTTTTTGTCCTTATGTTTAATATGTTAATTCCATGTTGAAGGAGTTGGATTAGTATGGGAATCAGTCTTTCTAGGTGTGAATAATAACTTCTGTTGGACTATCAATATAATTGATTGGAAGAGAGACATGACATATCCAGGGACCAGAACTGTTTTTCAGGTGTGAAAACCAGTATTTCAAGCTAATTACGCATTGAAAACGCTTGCTCTGAGCTTAACCTGTTAATAAAAACAATGGTAGAGGAAAAGGTGGTACCTGTGGAACAGATGTATTAATAAGGACAGAAGGTAAGAGATGGAAAAGCTGTTGGACACCCAATGAAATTTTCACTGTTCAGGGTTGGCTAATACAAGCATGT
The DNA here is from genome assembly GCA_002631895.1 of Agapornis roseicollis. Lineage (NCBI taxonomy): Eukaryota > Metazoa > Chordata > Aves > Psittaciformes > Psittacidae > Agapornis > Agapornis roseicollis. Next base: position 18,483 of record NDXB01017337.1, on the reverse strand, counting down.
GAGGACTGTAGTGTTCCATTGCATTAATATCTCTATTAATTCAGTGTAGAATTCAAAACATTACTGTATACTAATTCTGAAACTTTTGAAGGTATTTTTCCCTATGATTTGAGGATCAGGACTTAATAGATAGAACAGAGCAGTTGTGAGGAAGAAACATAGAAGCCTTTTGTCAAGACTTCAAGCAGTGATCCCTTAGAGATGTTTTGGTTTTTTTTTCCCTACAAAAGTAACAATCTCAGTCTTCTTAAGTGTCCTTCTCAACCTCATAGATAGCAACACTATCCTAACAAATTGTCTGATTTATTAGCATAATTACATTAAACTTGGAGCAATCATTCGCAACCTACATTTAGCTACATGTTTTTGTTTCAGACCTGAGGAAGAGCTGTCTGACAGCTTGCCTCTTTTCCAGTTGCTTTACTTAATCCAATAGCAAGGTAACACTTTGTCCTACAGGTGTGTATATTCAGGATTCTCAAATGTTTGCTGCCTTTTTTGTTTGTTTGTTTGTTTTGATGGAAGGCTTGGTAAAATTTAAATTGGCTAAGTTGGGAGCAAGATGAAGGCTTCTAAACGGATCATGAAATACTTTGGTAGAATCTCAGGGACGTGCATGTCCTTTACCAGCTGTACATATGTTGATTTCCTCAATATGGCAAGAAATTGTTTGCCATATATTTACAAAATCCATTTTATTTGTGAAATTGAAGTTGTGCATTAATTTGCAGAGTACTTCCTTTTTTTTTTCTTTAATAGATCGTGTATCCATAACTGATCTGTTGGTATTGTTTACTCAGCTTATTTATTACTCTCCAAGTCACCCGAAGACAGCTTTGGCAGGACATACAGGTAAATGCTTGTTTTTTATACCTGCTAATTATAATGAGGCACCTGGTAACTTCTTGTGTAGCTTTTAATTTAGGTCTGTTATTTGTGAAGATTTTTCCCTTTCTCCCTTACATTTCTTTCTGCTCTCTGTGTTAAATCAGTACTTAGCAAAATTATAATTCAGAAGCATGTATATAAGCCATATAGATATGTCTGTGTAAGCTAAAATAAAAATAAATACTTCTTGTGTTCACCAGACAGTTATTCTCCAGCAAGTCTTGTTATGGAGATTCTGCAAGTTTTTTGTGATCAGACAGAATGTGCTGCTGAATGTTTATATACAGATGCAGTGATAGATGCCCTGCTTCATCCTGTTCAGAGTGTACTGAGTGGCACAGAGGTTTGTAGAAATCTTACAAATAATTTTTAAATCTATAGAATATTACATTTTTCTGTATTTTCAATGTATAAGATCCACTTAGTCAAATGGTAACTTCTGTAGTATTTTCTGCATTTGCTGTTATAGTATGCCTTAAGTAGCAAAGGCTGTCATGATTGGTCTGACAAACTTGGTTTTCTTGAAATCACGTGAACAGTAGCAAAAGATCTGCTATAGTGAGACTGTTTCCTCAGGAAAATCATATAGCTTATTTTTATTTCTTTTTCCTTCTGATGTCTTTTGGGTATTTCTTGGGTGCTTATTTACTCNATGGAGATTCTGCAAGTTTTTTGTGATCAGACAGAATGTGCTGCTGAATGTTTATATACAGATGCAGTGATAGATGCCCTGCTTCATCCTGTTCAGAGTGTACTGAGTGGCACAGAGGTTTGTAGAAATCTTACAAATAATTTTTAAATCTATAGAATATTACATTTTTCTGTATTTTCAATGTATAAGATCCACTTAGTCAAATGGTAACTTCTGTAGTATTTTCTGCATTTGCTGTTATAGTATGCCTTAAGTAGCAAAGGCTGTCATGATTGGTCTGACAAACTTGGTTTTCTTGAAATCACGTGAACAGTAGCAAAAGATCTGCTATAGTGAGACTGTTTCCTCAGGAAAATCATATAGCTTATTTTTATTTCTTTTTCCTTCTGATGTCTTTTGGGTATTTCTTGGGTGCTTATTTACTCTATCTACTATTTAAAAGGCATCATACATTTATTTCTTTTTAATTCAGATAGCAGCTTGAAGCAAAATATTCTTAATAATAGTATATGTAAAATATGTAATTCTTCATGGAAAAACACTGCTTTCTGAATTGGTAAAAGAAGATTATTTTTTTTGTTGTTGTTGCCTTTTTCTAAAACATTTCTGTAAGAATTGTAAAAATATTGGGAAACATTAGGTGTTTGAAAGTCAAGTTGTAGTTTCAGATTGTCCTATTGTTTTTGTTTTGACTGATGATTTAATTGATCTAGGTAATTGTAAGTCTCAAGAAAAAGGTCAGACATGACTGTGGAGGAGCCTGACTTGTCTCACAGAAAGAGACTTTGAGAGAAATGAATGCTGAGAATTTCTGAATTTACTTCCTGAGACTCATGCTTGCAAAGTGTCTGGATCCCCAACTTAAATACCTCAGCTAGGTTCTTGAAGTTGAATTTCGTCAGAATCCTTCTACTTATATTTTCAGAGTGGTTTGTTTGTTTTTCAGAAAAGATTCTTCATATTAATTCCCAAAAGTGTTTCTGTGTACAAAAATACTCCAGTGCTGTTTCAAAAGTGTACACAATTACTTTCCAAGTAAATATTTTAAAGTATGTATTTACAAGGGAACGTAGGGACAGGACAAGGGAGAATTCTTTATTGTGAAAAAAATTCCTTAGTGTGAGTGCAGCAAGATGCCAGAACAGGCTGCCACATCCTTGGAAGTGTTCAAGGCCAGGTTGGATGGGACTCTAAGCAACCTGGTCTATTGGAAAGTGACCCTTCCTGTGGCAGAGGGATTGGAACTAGATGAGCTTCCAGGTCCCTTCCAACCCAAACTGTTCTATGATTCTGTGAACCATAGTCCTGCAAAAACTTGATCATTTAAATAATTTAGCCCTACTGTGGGTATCTGTACTGAATACAGTAGCATTATTTATACATTTCACTATAAGCTTATCAATGGACCCTTTTGCAAGATTAATACTTTAAGTTGTCTTGTTTTTACCATACTTTGCAAAAATTTAATGCAAATTTTTTCAAGTAGGCTGAACCTGCGAATACTTTGGACACAGTCAAACTTAAAAGCCATACAAAGGCAATACTTCATTGATTTGGTGTGATGGAGTCTCTGGTCATATGGTATGCTGAAGAATATGCAACTGTAGCCTTTATTATACATGAGTAATTAAAAAAAGAGAACATTTTAATATTTAACAGTTTCTCATTTTCTTTTTTTTTTTTTTTTTTGTTTCTGCCATGCTCATCTGTCTCTCATAGGTANGGTGTGATGGAGTCTCTGGTCATATGGTATGCTGAAGAATATGCAACTGTAGCCTTTATTATACATGAGTAATTAAAAAAAGAGAACATTTTAATATTTAACAGTTTCTCATTTTTTTTTTTTTTTTTTTTTGTTTCTGCCATGCTCGTCTGTCTCTCATAGGTAGATGAACTCAACAAATTGTAAGCCCTCCTGTGACTTAATAACCGGTCTGTTTAAAAATAATAGGTCATGTGTAGAAATACTTAATGCACAGTAGCTGTAGTAGATTGATTATGTGTTATGAATCTGGAATATGTCATATCTGTTCTAACAAAGGTGCAAATATTTTGTATTGCACCTGGTAAGCTAATAGCTAGAAAGGTAGACCAAGTCAGAGTGATCTTCTTCTTTTACAAGAATTTCAACTGGTTTTGCTCCCCAGCCAATCCATTGTCACTTCTTGAACACCCAGAAATCCTAATACTGGATTCTAGTAGTGGACCATGTCTGTCTAAAAAGGAAGGATATGGCCATGCATGCATCTTTCCTCGGCTGGGACTGGAGAGTGGGTAGCACTAGAACTGCATATGAACCTATGAGGAAATGCAATGCCATTATGTTTTGTATTTGAGCTTTGAATTCACTCAGATATGTGTAAGCCTTACTTGGTTTTTAAGCAGAATAATATTGTGTATTTGTGGGGGTTAAGGGAAGAAACTCATCTGAGAGCAGGAGTTGTCAGAAGGATCAGTTTCTGGGCAGCAGTATTGACCTTTTGGGCTCTGTAGCCTCGGATTTGCTGCTGAAGCATATCTGGTGCAGAACATTGCATTCACATTTTAAATAAACAAAGTACTGTGTTTTGGGTTTTCTTTCGGTGTTGCACAAAGAAAACAAATTAACAGTCTTAAAGAAACTGACAGCACAGTACGTCCTTTCTTAGAATCCTGAACAATGACACCCATTAACCAAAAAAAAGTAACAGGTTGGGGATATTTTTAACCCTCTATCACTGAAAATTTTAACTATAAAACAAAATCAAAATTTGTTTTTCTCTTGGGTTACTTTAACCACTGGCAATAATAATAAATTCTTTAAATTTTAAAGTAGGAAGACTGTTTTTCCTCTGCACTATATAAAATGTAGAACTACCTGTAAGAGAAGAAGTAGGAGCATTTAAAAATTAATTTGTCTTGTGAGTCCAGCTGTCCTTTGTGAATAACAGAAGAGTACAAAAGCTTTAAGCATCAACTTCAGGAGAGTAGTATTTAATTCCCTATTCTGACATACTAGATACTTAACAAGTGTTAATGGGAGCAGTTATCCTCCCTAGCTCATCCTTGCCACAAAGTCATTTCACTGTTGACATCAGTCTGTATTTCTGGGTGTGGACATAGGGAAACTACCAAAGAGGACTTCTCACTTTGAAAACCATCCTTCTCCTTTTAAGTAATTTGGAGTGTTTCTCAGTGTCTGGGTGAGAAGGTACACTCTGGCTATGTCATGACTATATAGTTGAGGCACATGGACAGTAACAGAGTCTTGGTGAGCACCTTTAGGAAACTGTAAGTCCTGCAGAATTACAGCTACTTGTCTGCAGTCAGGCCTTGGCACATCTTCCCCCTAACTTTCCCTCATGTGGGCTTGGAAGCCTAGGCTCAGAGCCAGCATAGGTAATGCTGTGGGTGTGCAGCCTTCAAGGTAACCATTTTAGAAAGCTCTGCTAGGAAGCTTCAGAGATCTCCCCAGTGTCGACTCTTAATAAGGTTCGTTGTGGACTCATCACAAGAGTGGCTTTTAAGATAACATTCTTCTCATTCCCTGCCTCTGCTAGGTTGCAGCAGCATTAATCTGGACCTTGATCCACAGACCATGTTTTCTTAGGTTGTTTTACCTCATACTTGCCTCGTCACTAAAAATCCAGTTGCATGGTGAGCACTATGCTTTGTCTGACTCTGGTTGCTCTCTCTGGATCTGACCCTAACTCACTGACTTGGTTTCCTGGCTTAACCTTGGACCTTCCTCATCACGTGGAGGGAATCTAGACTGTTGGGTGAACCTATAGTAACCATAGTGGTTACTATGACTGGACCTTATCTGCTCACCTTGTGTGGGTATGGTGGGACTACCTTCCCATCCAATGGCAAGCCATTGCCTCTGCCTGCATCATTATCATGCTTGGCTTCTGGCTTCTTGTTCCTTGTAGAGTATTTTGCCCTTGCTTCTCCCTAACAGGTGCTTCATGGAACATCCGTGTTCTGCTTGTCTACCATGGGACATACTGACTTCACTTACTAAAAAGCAGTGGCTTTGATTTGGATTTAACCTTTGATTTCATTAGTCATAGTACCATACCGAACAGTCTGAATCTCAGTGTTGCTTGATTAGTGTAGTTATGGCTATACAGTAATCTGAAGTGAATAAGAAATTGGTAGACCTTTGCTTTGCTGTAGTGGGGAAGAATCTCCTCATGATTCCAAAGCAAACGGCTGTTTCAGCCTGCAGCAGCCTACAAGTGCGGTGAATGCAGATGATCTTGGAAACTTAAATTCCATTTCTAGCCAAAAAAGTTGTCAATGCTTATGCAGCAACAAACAAGTAAGAATGTTTCTTGTCTTGATTCAGGTGTTGTTCTTAAACCCCTCGATGGCATATCAAGACTCTTTCACATTCATGTGGAAAAAGAGAAAAAGGACTTCAGAAATGTTTGTTTTCTGTATCTGTGCACTCTTTGGACTCCTGCCATAATCATTAAAAGTGTCAATTACTGCCATTTGTGATGAAGATTTCTCTATGATGGTGATAGGCTGTTTACTTATTTTGTTTAAGCAATTAAGCTGTCATAGGAGAGGTGGCCTTCAGTAAGCCAGACTTGAATAAACAGCTTTCACAAAAGCATTTAATTTAAAACTTTCTCTTTTTTTTTTTTTCTTCCATATAGGTGTATTTGAATTGTCTTGAAACCACTTTAGTTGATGTAGCTGATATTTTGGCAAGGATTGCTGCTGTAGATGATGGTCTTTCTTTTCTTCTTCATGGAGAAAACGAAAAAAATGCCAAAGAAGATAGGTAAGACTGCTTTAATGTATGGCATTAGTGAGTACTTTAATGCCTTAATAATCTTATGAGACTTATTTTCTCTTTTCTTATTTATCTATAACATGATGTGTTTTGTTTGGAGTAAAATACCTGATTATCAAATAAAGTAGTAAGTGATGTATTAGGGAGACGTGTATAACCAGGTGAAATGACAATTTAAAGAAATACTTTTATTAAGAGAGATTTCAACAGTTCTTGGTTTTCTTATTCATGTGAGAGCTTCCCTTTCTCTGAATATGCTTCGATTATATTTGTAGTGCTATTACTCAGGCCAAAGGCTTTTCTTGTCTGTTTTTGTTTGTTTCTTTTTAGAATAAATATTAGAAAATAATTTATTTAAATAATAGATGTAATATAGCATTCAGTTTTAAATACATCTAGTAAAGACAGATCTTCTATCAGAAGTTGACATTTGTAACATGGATGGAAGACAATGGATTCATTTTTGCTTTATGTAGACCTGTAGCCAAAGTAAAATCACTTCCTGTAGATTTCCTTCCTTCTGACTGGTGCCACAAGTTATTACATAGTGGATCATAGTTTTTTTCCCTGTAGAAAAAATTGAATAAGTTTGGTCAGAGGTTTTGCTTCAGGTTTTATTGATGACTACAAAGCAACATTTTAAAAGTGTTATTTTATTTCTAGTCCTACAGCTGTTCATGTAATTGTTCAGTTTACAAAGAAACTTCTTCATGACGACGTTTCTCTTTTATCTGGATCCGAGCTTTTGCCAGTTGTTAAAGGAGCTTTCATTTTTGTATGCCGTCAGATGTATAGAACGTGTGAAGGCCTGCAGGTGCTAATTCCTTATGGCTTACATGAATCTATGGGAGAGGCCTGGAAAAAGGTAAATCTTGTTTTGGACTGGGAAAATTGGAAAAAAAATCTTAAGAGATTCAGCTTATGCAATAGTTGTACTTTGCTTCAGGTTTCTTATGTTTAAGTAGTGAGGTAATGCTTAGGATTGTTCTAAAAATGAAGTTCCAGTTTTCAAATTTGCCTTCTCTATTTGAACCTAGCAGAAGCTTTGTTTGAGACTTGATGCCTTAAGATTAAACCAGGAACTCTCAAGGTGGAAAGACCATTGTTTTTGATGCTAGAGATCACTTGCTATCATGATAGCTAGTGTCCGTCTTCACTCTTGATTTGGAAAATATTGAAAGGAAAAACACCTGAGATATTGTCTTAGTAATTTATAGATTAAACTAGTTCATTTTGGTGGGAGATACGGAGAGAAAAAAAAAGGGAGATTCCAAATATTTGACTTAGATGGCATTGAAATGTTCTGAAGAAACCGTAATGAGAAGTGCTGGGTAAGGTTTCCTGCTTACCTATGTACTTAGACATCTTATGAAGTGTAAACTCTGTACTGTACTTCAGTTTGTTTACTAGTCCACTAAGAGCTTAGATGAAACAGTTCTAGGTAATCTGTTTCTGTTATAAATTTACTGAAAAAGTTATATAAATCTCTGCTTATTCACTATTCTCTTTTCATTGTTCTGGTAGCCATGTGAAGTGTGAAAATTCTTATCTGTTGTAAAAATTTAGTTAAGATGGAAAAATGATAGCAGACCCTGCAAGATTAGTTTTCAAAAAGTTGACAGTGAAGTAAAATCCAAACAAATGTTTGAATCCTTAGGTGACATTGACAGCGTTTAGGGAAGGGCAGCACACAAAGCTTCAACTTTGGCTTCCAGCTAAACTGAAAGCATATTTAAACTATAGGTATTGGAACTCTTAGTGGAAAGCAAAACCAGCTAGTATGTTTCAATTTATATTGAAAAATGGAACTTCTTTAATTTTTTCCTTCCCCCTCCCCCCCTTCTAGTAGTTGTAAAATATTTTCTTAGAGAAGGATCAGACCAAGGTGGAATTAAAAGCTAGGCTAAAGGGGTTTTATTCATGTGAGGAAGTGGGAGAGACATTAAATGCAAGGGAGAGAAAATGAATCAGCTGTTCTACCTGTCAAGTGTTGTATGCTTTTATTACAATTAGAAATTTTAAGAAATACAGTTATAATTTAAACTGAGGCAGAGAACATTAGAAAGATGAAACATGAATAGAAGAGAGTCTTAAATCACCAGCTTGTGGGTATTTCTCACTGGTTTTATATATTAATATTATCATGAATGCATAATTTTACTTATTTACAGTCATAATTCACTCACAGTAAGCTCTTGTTTCTCATCAGAGAACACTGGTTTTGGAACTTACTTTCTTCTTTGCATTGAGAACTTTAGGATCTTGTTGAATTACGGAGTTTGGTTCACTTGAATCATGCTGTAATTTACATAACTCAACAATCTTTATGTTGTGTGGCTAGTCAGTCTTCTTGAACTAACCTGTTAATCTATTTAATGTTTATCACAGGCACCATAGATGCTTTTGATGGACATTTCCAGTTATTTGCTGGAAAAAGCATAACAGCATTTACACATGCACAAAAGACTTCTTTGCACATGAAAATTTTTTATTATGGCGTAGAACATTGTTTAGACAAATTGTTTTGACACATACAAGATAAGTAGCCTGAATGTGCTGAATTTAAAAAAAATGAAGCATTTAACTCACAAAAGGCCATTTCTTCACTCACATTGGAGGTCAAATTGAGACTGAAATGGAATCTGCATGTTCAGGACTTCAAGAATTGACAAGGTATTACAGGAAAGTCACATTTTCAACTTTGCCATCTTGATTATTTTTTTTTTTATTATTTTCTATTATTGTTTGATTTTAACACATCTGCAGTTTATAAAATATTGTGCCATTTATAGCATAGCAAAAATGGTGGATTTTGAAGTCTGTCCAAGCAGCAGTGACTTTTTTTTTAATGGATATGAAGGTAATTTGTTTCCTCCTCTTTTACACATCTCCTGGAGTTTTAAGACTGATGGAGAAGCACCTTTTTTTTTTTTTTTTT
>NDXB01017335.1:72456-122926 GCA_002631895.1 Agapornis roseicollis | reverse complement strand
TTGATTTATGAACATTCAGGTTCCTCAACAATTCTCTAACTTCTTCTTCTTGGATAACAAGAGGACCACTCTGCTCCCTAACACCACCTACCAACCCCAAAGTACAGTTATCTTGAGGACCCACTTTCTCACTAAAAACCGAGGCAAAGAAGGCATTAAGCACTTCCGCCTTCTCCTCATCTTCAGTTACTAAGTTTCCTGCCTCATCCAATAAGTAGCAAAGATCTGACTTACCCTTCCTTTTACCATTAATGTATTCATAAAAACTTTTCTTATTATTCTTTACAGAAGTTGCCAGTTTAAGTTCAAGCTGAGCTTTGGCCTCCCTAATTTTCTTTCTATGTGCCCTAGCAGCCTCCTGAAACACTCCCTGAGAAACCCTGCCCTTCTTCCAAAGATGGTAACACCTTCTTTTTAGTTCTGAGTTCCTCCATTGCCTCGTTACCCATCCAGGCCGGACGCTTGCCTCGTCGGCTCATCTTCAGCACACAGGAACAGACTCTTCCTGCGCCCTCAAGATCTCTGGTTTGAGGCACACCCATCTTTCCTGAACTCCTTTGTTTTTAAGGGCAGTTTCCCAAGGAACTCTCCGAATGAGCCTCCTATACAGGTCAAACTCTGCCCTCTGGAAGTCCAAGGTAAAGGTCTTATTGATGTTCCTCCTGATTTCACTAAGTGTTGAGAATTCTACAATTTCATGATTGCTGTGCCCCAGGCGGCCTCCAACCTCCACATCACCCACCAGTCCATCTCTATTAGCAAACAACAGGTCTAACACAGACCCTCCCCTGGCAGTCTTGCTCACCAGCTGTGTCCTCCACACACTCTAAAAACTTTCTGGACTGCCTTTTTTCTGCCGTATGAAGTTCCCAATATATATCTGGTAGGTTGAAGTTGCCTACAAGAACAAGGGCTGAAGATCCAGAAATATTCTCCAGTTGCTTATAAAACAAGTTGTCCTCCCTTGGCCACACTGCTTGGGGGGAGTGCAGCTACAGCCTCTGATCCAAGTATGACTCAGACAATAAGGCTGCTGAATCCAAGAGACGTACATGACTACCAGAGCTAAAAGGCAAATCCAACCTCAACCTGCAGATGTGGGGTCAGATGCTGTGACCACTGTGGGAGGCACTATCAGGTCCAGGGCAAGTGTGTGGGAAGAGACAGAGCATGTGAGAGGACTTCAGCAGCATCAGAAAGAAGCCAAAGACCTGTGTCCCAGGGCAGCAGCTATCCTGGGTTTGAAGGATTCACTCTCTCACAGAGAGTGCTTGGCAAAAACAGCATCAATCTCCATAGGATACACATAAGCCAAGAGGAGGTTCAGCACCTGCTGTACATGACCCAGCACAATGACAGAGCAGTGCACTGTGTGTTCTTGCTGTCCTCCTGCTTCAGTCCTGGCTCCAGATGCCAGCCCTAACTTAACAAAAAATGCAAGTCAGATCCTCCAAAACTGCATGAAGTTTCTAAAACCATGCCTGTTTTCTTTCCTCCCTATGAGGGTCAGAGCCTTGGGATCTCCAGTCCCTGTTTTTCCCCACAACCTGGTTTCTAGAGCCCAGGATCTTCATTCCTGACCTACCTCAAAGATGAAATTCTCCATGGATACCAAACTCCGGCACTTGGGGCTTGGATGGTACTACTGAAGATTCACTAGCAGAATGCAGTTCCTTCCTCTGAGGAAAACACCCCTGCAATGTCCGTGCCAAGGCAGCAAAAGGAAACGTGCACCGAGGCATCCTAGGGCTCTGCCCTAGTGCCTCCAGCATCATCCTTGGTTCTCCCACTCTTCATCTGGAAAGCACCACGGTTGTTAGACAACACACTGAACATTGTGTGCACTGGCAGGAAAGGCAGCCAGAAGCACCCTACAGAGGAACACAGCCAGAGGATCAAGGGAAGTGACTGTCCGTTTATACCAGTACTTGTTAGTTCACATGAATACTGCAGGCAGAAAAGACATGGGCAAATTAGTGTGAGTTCAGTAAAGGACCACCAAGGTACTCAGGGCTTGAAGCACTTGTCCTGTAAAGAAAGGCAGAGGAAGGCTTGTTCAGCTTGAGAGAAGAAATGGTTTCAGGGGGACCTCATAGCAACCCATCAGTACCTACAAGGAAATTATTTGAGAAGACAGAGCCAGGCACTTACCAGTGGTGATCAGTGGGAGAATGAGAGACAACAGGCCCAACTATAAAGACATGTTTGGACTAGATAAGGAAAAACCTCAAGCATTGAAGCAGGGGTCCGGAAAGGCTACACAGTCTCCCACGCTGGAGGCTTTCAAGACCTGCCTGGATGAAGTCCTGAGCCCTGCTCTCAAAGCTGACCCTGCCTGCACAGTGAACTGCTGAGGTCTCTTCCCACCTGAATTATGCTGTGATCTAAGTCAGCACAGAAGCAGAAAGAGTCTCTTAGCTCCACACTCACAAGACAGGATGAGGCAGTATGTCAGCTGCCTGTGCCAGCCCCATGGTCCCCTCCCAACACACAATTTGCTACACCCCAGACCCTGCCATTGAGGACAGCTGAACACTTGCTTCCCATCTTTCCAGAGTCCACGAAGCTCCTGCTTTGCCAAGGCTGACCCTTCCCATCTTCAGATGGAGAGAAAATTCTAGGCTGCAAGCTAAGTGCTGTGCAGCACAGAGTCTCCAGTACCTGGTATCAGCTCTACCTCATTCTCTCTGGGGAGTTCCACTGCACACCTTCATCATCTAGAAATAAAGCAGCAGCTCCACAGGACATAACACCTTACATCTCCCTTTATACCACAAATTATGGTATAAAAGGAGATGTATGGGAGGTGAGTCTGCCTTGTGCAGGGTGGTGGAGGAAGTGCTGAAACATGAAGTTAGAAGAATTACTAGACTGAGCCCAGGAGAGCAGCTCTTAGCACACTCCTGACATGGTTCCAATTAGTGCAATTACAATTGGCTGCAGCTTCCTCTTGTGATTGTCATTAACAATCACATGGTCAATTCTGCTGCTTTTCACTGGGCAAGCAGCCAGTAGCTGGCAGCAGCCTCTTCTCCTGGCAAAGACCAGAGGAAGGCCAAGCTGGCAACAAAGACCCAGCCAGGCATTCAGACCTCTGTGCTCCTGGCAATGAGACCACTATATGGGAGGAAGAAGGCCAGTAGCACAGCTACCTGTGCTGTTGGAAGAGCACACTCTTCACAGGAGGCTTAATTGCACTTGGCATAGCTGGTCCCTCAGCTCAAATACCATCACAAACACCACCACTCTCTCAAGTCCCAGACACAGGTCAGTTTTTGCTGCATCACCTTTCCTAATGAAAAGCAAGACAAACAGTTCAGCCCCAAAATACAATTCCCCAAGCAACTGTAGGACAAAGAACCTCTCAGGTTAGCATGACATCAGAAAAGTGAGCCATTTCCAAGTACAGGGTGAAGACTAGGAGCAAAGGTTCTTTCACAGCTTCCTTGGACTGCAGAGGCCCAAGGCTGCAAACATCAAAACCTGCAGGAGATGACTACAAGTAAACACTCCATGTAGAGGCAGAGGGATAGAGCGAGGGGCAGTTATTTGCCACTGCAAAGATCACAGATGAATGTGAGCCCTTTATAGCCCCAGGCTGGGTAGTAACCTGCCTTCCAGATGTCTGCACCCCAAGCTCCCCTTTCCCACCTCACTGGGCACCAACCACAAACCAACCAACAAAAACTACAGATCATAGAATCATAGAATAGTTAGGGCTGGAAAGGACCTCAGGATCATCCCTTTCCAATCCCCCTGCCATGGCCAGGGACACCTCACACTAGTCCATGCCACCCAAGGCTTCGTCCAACCTGGCCTTGAACACTGCCAGGGATGGGGCATTCATAGCTTCCATGGGCAACCCATTCCATTGCCTCACCACCCTTACAGTAAAGAACATCTTCCTTATATCCAATCTAAACTTCCCGTTTCAGTTTGAACCCGTTACCCCTTGTCCTGTCACTGCAGCCCCTAATGAAGGGTCCCTCCCCAGCATCCCTATAGGCCCCCTTCAGGTACTGGAAGCTGCTCTGAGGTCTCCATACAGCCTTCTCTTCCCCAGATTGAACAGCCCCAACTTTCTCAGCCTATCTTCATATGGGAGATGCTCCAGTCCCCTGATCATCCTCGTGGCCTCCTGTGCACACTGCAGCCGCCTCATGTTCAGTTTCTCATCTACCACCACCCCCAAGTCCTTCTCTGCAGGGCTGCTCTCAATCTCCTCTTTGCCCAACCTGTAGCTGTGCCTGGGATTGCTCCGACCCAGGTGTAGGACCTTGCACTTGTCATGGTTAAACTTCATGAGGTTGGCATCAGCCCAGCTCACAAGCGTGTCAAGGTCCCTCTGGATGGCATTCCTTCCCTCCAGCGGATACACCCAACCATACAGCTTGGTGCCATCGGCAGACTTGCTGAGTGTGCACTCAATCCCACTGTCCATGGCAGCCACAAAGATGTTGAACAAGACCGGTCCCAACCCCGATCCCTGAGGGACACCACTCGTCACTGGCCTCCAGCTGGACACTGAGCCATTGACCACAGCACTTTGCATGCAGCCATCCAGTTCTTTATCCACTGAGTGGTCCACCTATCAAATTGATGTCTCTCCAGTTTAGAGACAAGGATGTCATGTGGGACTGTGTTGAATGCTTTGCACAAGTCCAGGTAGATGATGTCAACTGCTCTACCCTTGTCCATCAGTTCTGTAGCCCCATCATAGCAGGCCACCAAATTGGTCAGGCAGGATTTCCCCCTAATAAAGCCATGCTGGCTGCCACCAAGCACCTCATTGTTTTTCATGTGCTTCAGCATGCCTTCCAGGAGAATCTGCTCCAAGATTTTGCCAGGCACAGAGGTGAGACTGACTGCTCTGTAATTACTGGGTATATATTCAGCTGAAACAAGAAATGAAGCACAGCTTCAGGCAGCCGTACTGCTGGGCACCAGACCATGTGTTACTGCTCTTTCTGCTCCTCTGTTCTGAAGCCAGGCTGGCTTTCCAACAGTAAGCCTGCTGATAATACCTTGTTTGCTGAGCAGAAGATGGAGGAGTGCAGAGGGGCTTGCAGGGAGGCTCTCTCCTTGCCCTCAGGGTGTTTACTGTATTGAAATTTCAGTAGGAAGCCAAGCATCTGTTCTGCAAACAAAGAGGGCTCCCCAGGGGATTGGGTAAGAGGCCAAATCAGCACATGTGAATACCTGATCTTATGGCAAGAACAGAGCTTGCACAGAGCATGCAGCAACTCTGAGATTCATTCAACTTCACTTCCACTGGTTCGTTAGTTCAAACACTGTCACTATTCCATCACAGCCTCTATTTTCCTGCCTACGTGGCCCTTGTGAGTATGGGGGAAGGCCTGCATGATACAAAGATGCGTATGTGTGCTCTCTCCAGCATAGGGGCTTATGTGTGTTTGCTGCTGCATGCACATGCAACACCGCAGTGCTCAGCGGTAGCTCCAGCATACACAGCCTTCACACGCTTCCTCTGAGGATGGGGAGCAGAACCAAACTGTGCCACAGAAAAAGCGGAAAATTACTTCTTCCATACCTTCAAGTGGCCCCTGTTTTGGGGCTTGTCAGAAGAGTCTGCATGACCAATGAGCTTCCTAGCTGCTCTCAGAAGACTGTAGAGACCACACTGTGGCACAAGGGGACCTCTTAAAGGCAGGATTCCTCACAGTTCTGTGTGGGGGTACCAAGAACAGAGTGCTCTGCCCTGCATTGTACAACACTCCCCATGACAAGTCCTTACCAAGTGAGAAACAAAGCTGACATAGCTGAGGAGCCTTGCAGACATAGCAGTCAGTGAAAGTAAAAGCAGGGTGGGAACAAGCAGCAGGGAAGGTCAAAAAATGATGGGAAAGCATTCACCACAGGCACTCTATCCCTAACTTGTTGCTTTCCCAAATGTAGGGAACAGAAGTGATTCTGAATGGCTCAGAAGTGCAATGGATTTGAGAAAGACAGCTCTGGCCAACACGATGGCTGTGCCTCACTGCTTTGACATAAATCTTTGTCCATTTCTCCAAAGTACCAATACTGCTTCTCCATTTTGTTGCCTCTGTGCCTCAACTCTCCATCTCCTTTAATCAGAGCCTTGAAATCTGTGATGGAGAACTGGTCTCAGGTCACTGACAGCAGCAAGTACAGCCAGCACAGATCACAGGATCTGCCCATCGTTCCTCACAGTACTCCTGACAGTGATGAGCAAGTCATACAGAGCACACAGTGGATGCAGGTGAACAAAAGTGGAAGCAAGCAGATCTTGGACCAAGAACAGCAAGGCTAGCACAGGAGGTGTGGGGAGCATACTGTGCTCCCTCCCTTGCCGAGTTTAGGCTCTCACCAGGAGCTGTTACAAAAGCAAGATAAACCCACAAACAATAGGGACCTTTCATTTTCCTTTCAGGTTTCCCAGGCAACACCAAGCACTCAACAACAGTTTAGAGTGCAAAAGCCCCTTTGTGGTCAGTTAATGGCAGGAAGATGAAGATCCTTAAGTAGAGACACTCACTGCTTATTGTTCAGTAATCCCAGTCAGGTATCTGCAGCAATGACATTCATACCCAGCACTACACTGCTTTTAAGTGCAAATGTCTATGCTGGAACTCTGAAACTCCAGTGAAGGAGATGCATTTCCATTCTTAATTTACAGATCTACAGCTACCCCTGCACACACGGCTGTGAATGTAATGACAGCAAACAGGGTGAATCCAACTGGAATCATAAGCCCCAGCTATTGGAAAATTCAGCTAGGGACAGACCAAACTATTCTTAGCTCCAGGCATCCTACTTGATGCACAAGATGCCAGCCTGGCCTGAACGCTTGGTTCAATAGCTTTATGTGAGGTAGCTGCACCACCTGCTGTCTGCTCTGTAGGAAGTTACCAGAGTCTATTAGTAAACATCATTAAAAATTATTGTTATTAACAATTTTTCTTCTTCAGAATCAGTTTTTTGCAGGACATGCTCTTGATCAAATACACCAAGAAAGACTACATATCTGAAAACTATGATGCAAGATCAAGAGATCAAGAGAGTGACAGCCTTATCAAAATGGTTCAGGTTCTCAAGAGTACAAGGAGTTCACTTTAGTATCAAGCTCCAGTCAGGAGGAAGACTGCACTGTTGTCCCTTTGGGAAGCTCTCTCAAGGTATTTTCACTGCAAAACCTCCAAAAGCTAGCATCAAACAAAACTGTCAAGAGGAAGCCATGCAAAAGAAAAATAAAAGGCCACCTGCCCAACAGCACTTGTGGTTTAACAGGAAAGAGAAAGACATCTTAAATGCTGCACCACTCCCCTTTCCTGGAAAAGGCTGCAGCACTAGCTGTTCCAATCCAACGGGGCAAAGAGGTAAGATTTCTACAAAACTCCACAACACTGTAAGTCTTCTTAGGATGCAGCACCTTGTTCATGAGTGATGGCAGAAAGCTCTCTTGGCTTGTACAAGTATGACAGCTGCAGAAAGATTCCCCTAGTCCTAGAGATAAAAAATCCTGTTCATGGGCAAGTATTTTGCATGCCAGGCCTCAAAAATAATTGGGCATGCAAGATCAGTGTGGGTCTAAAAGAAAAGCAGTTCAGAAGACAAATGACCTCTGCTGCTGAAGCATATGCGCATAACATATAGACAAAAGAGAATCATAAAAACAGTTTATTTAAAAAAAGAACCACCCCTTCCAAGCACCCACATACATTCTGACAAGCTTATTGCTTAAACTAGATCTCCTGTGATACTGTTCTACCTCCCTTAGCCTGTGAGGCCTCCTGTCCTTCCTCCAATGTCATTTGGCCATGTTCAACTGGTCCCAAATACCAGCATTTAATTCTCTCCATACTGTGCAAACAAAACATGGAGGTCATCAGGCACAAAGGCTCCTTCTCACTAGGACAAGTCTACAGATTTATACGTAGTCATCTGCTCTCACCAAGATGGAAGGTCCTGCTTAACAGAACCGTAAAGAAAGCATGGGATGGTTTATCTACCTTCTCTTTTGAAGCCAAAGCTCAAGCAACACTCAAATAACTCTGAACCACTCAGCTTGCAGTCCAGACATGTCTACGCTTGTTCTACAGCTCATGATCTATGTTCTCAATATACAGCCTTCAGAGATTCCCCAATAAGCTTCCTATAGCTTTTTCCTAGTCTCACTGCACTGTTCTACTTCCACTGAACCAGGACTTGTCTTCCAAGTTCGCTCTCTGTGAAAGGGATTTTGCCTGTTTTCTGTGCAGAGTCTACAGATCCACACTGTAGCAGAGCAGCAGGACAATCTCATCAGGTCCTGGCTCTTTTGGGTGGCCACAGGCAGAGACTCTTGTACCTTCCTCCTAGGCTGTCAATCAGGTTTGGCAAGAACAGAGCAGAAGGCTTTGTGCTTCATGTTCAGTTGGTGTTGCTGTGGGTTTCAAGATCCTCTTCTTCTTCCTCACCATGTTCAGTGGGGTGCAGCAGCAGCTCCAGGTCAGGGTGAGAGCTGGCCTCTTTGTGTCGCTTCAGTGATTTTTCACCTGCATGCAGACAGCCCATTTAGTGACAAGCTCACCAGAGGACGCATCAAACCTGGCGCTGTCAAGGAGCTGAAGCTAGATACAGCTCCTACTGAAGCTGCCAGACTGCCTACAGAAAGATAGGACAGGATTTAAAACAGAATTACCTTTGGAATTCATGGCTTTGAGAATGACATGAAGGGAGATTCCTGACAGACAGACAAACAGACAGACAGCAAAGCCCAGCCAGTTCAAGAGACTGAGGTGGTCTCCCAGCAAATGTGTGGCGAGGAACAAAATGCAGATTTCCTGTGGAAACAAAAACCCATGAAAAGTGGTACGGCAGGACCTGAGGAGATATGCAAGAGATGTTTTACAGCTCAAGCCTAGATCACAACGTCAGGCTGCTAATTTCCATCAGCACACTCTTCCATGTGCAGAAAGTTCTAAAAACAGTTTCTAGAAACAGAACTACCTGTTAAACTGGGATGTAGGATTTTCAGTTCTCTGACTGCACAACTTGGCTACATAGGAATCCTGTGACTTCCAGATCAGACAAATTTCACAAGTTACTATTCAACTCAAAAGTATGTATGTGGATTCCTCGGAGGTGGGGAGGATGTGCCAACTGGATTAAAGACATAGCTAAAACCAGTGGCTTGTTCACATCCACATCTGATGCAAGTGATTCTCTTACCCCTTCTCCCTCCCCATCTATTGCTCATGAGGCCCATGTGTTTTAGTCTATCCCAGATACCACCAGACTTTGGACCTTAATGATTTTTTTTTACAGAATAGCCACCAGTCTCTAACCCTTGCTATAAGGCACCAAGGGGCTTCACTGCAAAGACTGCAAAGCAAAGCATCAAGCTCCTGTCCAAGGAGAACAAAAATAACAGATGATTTCTAAGGCTCCAAGGAAGCTCCCACTGTGTGAGGGCCATTAGGGACAACTGGGTTCTTGCCTTCTAGTATTAGCACAGGAACCATGCCTTACCTTAAAAACACCAGCAATGGAAAGGGTGAGACTAGATGCTCTGGAAACCAAGAGGAACTAAGAAAAGCCTAGACCAAAGGCAAGAATTGTACCCAAGAACAGCTTCCCTACCAGACAGAACAGCATTCCTGCTTCATGGAAACAGAAGAGCTTCTCCAATATGGACAAAGGCAGGCCTAGGAACAAGAGAGTGAGTCGCAGCATTCCCAACTCCCAGGACTCCTTACAACAAGATAGGGGCGATCTGTTCACATTCCAATGATAACATGGAGCCAGGTCTTCACAACTTTCCACAAGTGTGGCAGGCTACTATTCCTATGTACTCTTTAATGTTCTGCCAGCATAAGGCATATCTAGGTCCTTATAATTTCAGGTCTCAAACAGCTTTGTAAAGTTCATAGCTGTTCACTTATCTAAACAAATCATTTTAAACAAAGAACTGCTAAGCAATCTCTCCAACCACTTTACAAAGCTATCCTTACTTTCTCCCGTTAACTCACATACCCTCAGACACCACAAAGAGTGGGAAGAGCCCCAGGAACATGAGGGGCTGCAGGTGAAGCATGGTATCAATGGGGTTCTGGAGCCCTGAAAGAGTAACAGACCAGGTAGCAACAAGCCAGGGTTTAACACAGTGCCTAGAGCCCTTAATAATGCCATCCATAGTCCTTTGTAATGCCCCTGCTTGTGCTGCCACAGATGCCAAGCCATCTTCATTACCCATCAACAGATTATTTTTGCCACTTATGCCAGATGCTTTGTTTCTGCAGCAAGGGCTACCATCTCCTTAATCCCCTCCCCATTACCAGGACCACCCCACACTTCCTAACATGCCACATACCCAACTCAGCCTTTTGCGTAAGTATCTGTGTGAGAGTCCAGCAAATACCCCCAATGAAAGAGGCACATAGCTCCAGCACAAACTCCTGTGTGTTGAACTGTGTGGACTTGCAGGTGAACATGAAGAGCCCCCCAGCGATAAGCAGAACCACCAGCAGCAATGGTACTCTCTGGATGAGAGCAAACACAAAGTCACTACAGACTCCTGGAGCTGAACAAAGACAGCTACTTTCTTTCAGATTCATCCATGAAGCTGTACTCTTCCTCTACTTACATGTTGCTTGTACATGCACTGCCTATTTTGCTAGGCCTGACTTTCTTCCTCCCTAAGGCACTGTGTGGAGTCCCTTACCACTTCCTCCAGTTTGAAGAGCAGTGAAAAAAACAGGATGAAGAGAATGGCAGAGGATTTGGTCATCGTGTAGCTGTAAGGACCAAAATATACTATAAGCCTCCTCCAGTGTAGTTCTTCCCAGCAAAGTACTATTAGGAACCAGATCACCCACTTCTACGTTGCTACCAGCAAGCTATCACTGTCCCTGCATGCAGGTCCCTGAGATGACCCCTCATCTGAGCCAGACACTCATCTGAAGGAACTGGCCCTTTCTAAAGCTCATCAGATGATGATGTTTGTACTCACAGGGAGACAGTGATGTATAGGGAGCTCCAGTTACTCAGCCCAATATCCAAGGAAACTGGCAAAGCTAAGGAATCAAAGAAAAGAAGCCTTAAGTTAACTGTCTTCTGCTGCATTAAAACCACAAAAACAAAACAAAACAATCCCAAACAAACAAAACCATTCAACCAACCAAAACCCTGCTACTTGACCAGAAACAGAAAACAGACTTGGGGGAAAAACCCAGAACATCTTCCTCGGGTTTACTCTTCTGTACCAACACAGATCGGAGATCTTCAGCTCTTTACGCTACTGCCCTCTTCCCTATAATTTGAGCTGGGCTCAGCACTGCACTCTCTGAACAAACTGTGCAGAAGCACAGAAGTAACAGCTGCCCTCCCTGTGAAAGGAAAACCATCGTGGATTTGCACAGTCTATTCTGAATGTACCACAGCATGAGAACTAGTGAGTCTGAGGGGCTACTGGAAGGAGGCTAAAGAAGCAAGTCTGGCAAGATTCCTCAGCATCCACATGCAGCTTAACAAGAGTATTCTCCTTGGTACAAAAGCTTCCTACCACAAGAAACAGCTTTACTAATCATGGGGTGCTACACTGAGAATCAGCAGTGCTACAGCTGTGGAGAAAGCATTTCTCAGGAAACCATGGGGCATTATACATAAGGTATTGCAAACTTTGCCCAAGATCCTAGATACACAGTGCTCTGTGCGAGGCAGTATGACAGCAACTGAACCAACATCGTACACTGCCAAAGCACTGATGAAGTAGCTAAGCTGTGTGTTCTGAGCTTCACTCCTTAGCCTCAGCAGTTCTGTGTGTCACATATAAATTTCTGCATCATGAAGACTAAGTTCCAACCAGAGAAAGCTCCTGAAATAACATATAGGCATGGCTTGATACCATGTTAAAAAGGAAAAAATAACTTCCAGAGACAATTTCCAGAGATACTGTACAAGGTTCTCATTGTTTGTTTGCATGTGCCAGTGGTTCCTTCAGAAAAACACATTTAGTAAGGTCTCTCCACGTTCTAACCTGTTTTTGTCAGGCCCGATAAGGACCGCGCGTCTGAAGCTAAAGCTTTAAGCAACGCCTCCACCTACCCCGCACCCGGCGAGAAACGCACGGACCCGCCGCTCCGCCCGGCTCACACCCGCCCCAGCGGCGCGGCAGGTTCCCGCTTGAAGATCACGGAGGGACCCGGCCCAAAAGCCGCAGCAAACGAGGCTGGGAAAGAGGCCCGAGAGGGCTGCGCGGGCGGCCTCGAGCAACCGCCCAGCGCCCCGCTCTCGCTCCCCTGCCCCTCCCGTGCCGGCTGTACCTGCGGGGCCTGCCCGGCTGAGGCAGTCGGCCCAGGAGAGTGCGGCCCGCGGCCGGCAAGAGCGGCAGCGCGCCTGGGCGCGGGCGAGCGCCGAGGGACCGAAGAGGAGGAGGAGGTGCAGCAGCGTCGCAAGTAGCGGGGAAGAAAAGCTCTGCGGGACCGACATGCGCTGCCACCGCCCCGCGCCGAGCTGCCCCACACCTTCATGAGCCACTTGCAGAAAGTGACGCCGATGGAGAAGCCGTAGCGCAGCAGCACCAGAGGCACCGCCCGCCGCCGTACACCGCAGCTGCCCGCCCGGGCCGCTGGCTGCCTGCAGGGAAAGGAGGATGCGCGGGGCGGAGCGGGGCGGGGCCGGGCTGAAGGAGGGTGCGCGGGGGGCGGATCGAGCGCGGAACGAGGCGGAGGCAGCGGGAACGACGCTACCGGTTGTTATTGTGACATACAAACGGGAACGCGCGGCCCCGACACCCCCGCGCGGCCCCGCGCCGTCAGCCGTAGTGATACACGAAGTCGTAGCTGCTCGGCTCCTTGGGAATGGGTGGCGGCGCCTCGGGTATCTGGATGTTCTCCAAGTCCAGGAGCCTTAGCTTCATTTCCATGCTCAGCAACGTGTCCAGGTCACTTTTAGTCAGCTCGCTAGACATGTCCTTGCCCAAGAGAGCATTGAGCCCATCAATCCAGATACAGTACTATGAGGAAAAAAGGATAACTCACAACTCCAGGCATAAAGGGTAGGTTATGTTGAATCTTTCCATCCATACAACAATTAGAGACACTCCTAATACAGCTCCAAAACAGCAAACATGGGAGTTAACAACTGGGGGGGTGGGGTGGAGAGGAGAAAAGCCACCCCAAAACAGTGCCCACATTTATTCCCAACAGAAGGTAGAAGCCTAGAGGTAAGCTTGACCCCATGACTCCAGGAGAGGGCTGAGTTTTTATTGTAGCATAACAGAAAAAGCAAAGCTATTTTAGGCAACAGTGTCTTACAGAATAGTGAAAAGGGAACAACTGACTGCATAGGAGGAAAGAAAGCAGCAGCCCAGACTAATGGAAATGAGTGTAGGCATTTCTCGTATTAAAAAAAACCAAAAAACAACAAACCAAACCTAAAAAAAAACCTAAAAGATTCATGCTGAGCATCAGCAACATTTTCTAGGAGTGAAGCTGTTGGGAGACATCCTGCTCAAGCCTTTTATGAGAAGCAACTGATCCTTCTTCATCTCCGAAGTTAATTGCTTTAGATTTTACTGTTTACTCATTATGTTTCTTACCTCATATTTATTAGGTGCAATGAAGTTCAAGGTCTCATCAGGATCATACAATATGGAGAAGGCCAATTCTAACACTTCCTAAATGGAAAAGAATTTTTAACTCATGGACTAAACAAAACATCACAGCACTTTCTGCCTGCTAACCTAACCAGAGAAGCTGCCTTGCTGCAGCTCAGTGCACTTTCCTGTATCAGTATTCTGAGCACCTTCAAAGAACCTATAGCAATCACAAATGAGTACTAGGAAAAGACCCAGATATGAGATGGGCTTTGTAAACAATACACCTGCAGTGTGGAAGATCATTTGCTCCTGTTGCTTGCTGTCATAGTCTTCAACTCTACAGCATAAGATGTTAATTACAGGCAAAAAGGGAACACTTACCTTGTTCTGTTTCAGTGCACTTTTCTCCTTCATGTGTGGACAATCCTTCCCTGTGACAATGGCTTTGATATCTGCAACTGGAACTAACAGTAAAAAGTAAAACTCACAAACAAGAAAACCTAATCAGAACTTTGTTTTGTCTTTGCAACTGAGCACTGTTCCTGGTTTTGCAGCTCATTACTGCAGTTTTCCAAAACACATTACCAGTAACAAATCCCTACAGTTGACTGTTATAAGAAACAGAAAGCAATTTCAAGATTCAAAGGACCTCTGCGAGAACCGTAAGTTGATCTTTGTCAGGGCTTCAGCTAAAGCTCCTTTTTTCTCATCTCTAGGAGGGTACTTCATAAGAGCCTCTAGATGGCAACATACAGAACATTGTACGGTGTGCTCAGAGCAGTAACCAGAACTTACTTTTTTCCTGTAGAGATTCAAAGGTCACTTCCCCCTGGGCATTATCTTCCAGATCTCCATAATGTAGCACCTTGTGATTCAGAGCCAGGCGACAATACCAGAATCTTTCTGGAACACACATCAAGTAGAGTAAGCTAAGCAAGTTCATTAATATAAGGTCTTACAGCCACTACATTGCAGTCACCCCACCTAATTCCTATACACCCCCGCTCCGCCTCCCCCCCCCCATGCTCCTCAGTACTGCTTCCTGTTCATGAGGGGATGGCTGTGTTCTTAGAAATGCACATCTGTTCCATACCAAACTACTGGCTGGTAGAGAAAGCCCAAGTGAGCAGCTTTTCTTTCTGGCAACACACCAGATAAATCCATTAGATCTTGTTTGCCTAGAGTTCTTTCACATGAAAAGAAATGCAGCAGATGCTGTCACCTTACCTTGTCTTCTGCGATTTCCAATTTTGCGAAAGCTACTTCCCTCACAAAGCCTGTTCAAGCGCTGTTGCTTTATCAGCTCCAAGATCTCAGGTTGGATTTTCTCCCTCAGCTCCCTGGCAATCAAATATGGAAGAGTACTCAGAAAATGGAGATAACAGCAAGCATAGGAGGCAACCTTTTCTGTTAGGCACTTACACAATAGGTGGTGACTGGAAGTCATCTTGGCTCATTCTCTCAGACTGGCGTAGTCGCAGAATCTCAGAATAGCTCAGACTGCGCAGTTTGCTCTTGAACTGGTCCAAAGAGTTTGGTTTAGAGGGGAGAGCCCGTGTGATCTGTTCCCTCACAACTTGCATAACCTAAAGAGGTTGGGCAGGAAGAAAAGCAAGTTGCATTCTTGCTGCTTAATGGCAGCAGAGGATCAGGGCACAGCTCAGTGGCAGCAAAGAACTCACATGGAACAACTGAGCTCAAGTCATACCACATAAAAATTGGACCATTCTCCCTTACAGCCCACATCAATGCCCTGTCATACCTTCTGTGCCCTACTCTTTAATCAAGTGTATAGGCTGAGTGAAAACGTGCTGTTCTGCAAAAGATTCTACAAAAATACTTCTCCACTCTGACCTTATTAAAATCTTCTGCTGTCGCCCTCATTTCTTTCCAGGTCTTGTTCAACAGCTGGATGCAGATGGCAAACAGCTCCTCAAATGCACGGTCATGGGTGAAAAACATGGGATGATAGTCATTCCGGCCTTCATTGGCTTCAGGAGGAAACAGAAACCACAACCACATGAGCATATTGCACAAGAGCTACTAAGAGTAACTGAGGTCCACTACAGTGACAGAGTCCTGATGGTGTACAACAGTACTAACACAAAGAGATTAAAGACAGTTCAATGCTTCATCTCCCCATAGACATTCTATATTGGGAATGACAACTATCCCCATGCAAGCCTCTGTCTCATGTGCCCTTTTCATACTCATCTCCCCAAATGACTACCTGCAGTTGTTTCTGACTTTTCTCCAGCAGGATTTCTTTTCCTGAGTGTACACGACAAAATGTCTTACTGTACCCTGATACTGGTATTATCACTGGGACACTGACACTGCACCTCCAAGCTCCTTTTGTCCTTACACAGCAAAAGTGAGATCTGAGATACAAATGCTTGTGAATACTGGTCAGCCTGTAACTTATGCTTCCAGAAGCATAAGCCCAGCAACTTAGAAAGACAAGATAATAAATGGCACTTACGGAGTTCCCCAACTTGCAAGATCTCACAAAGCATCCTGGTAAGCTCAATGGCACTGCGCCCAAAGGGACATTCATGCTTATCTTCTCGACTGCTGTTCTCCAGAACAATCTAAAAGAGGATACAACATACACTAAAAAGAACTGCTAAGGTGTTGCTATCTGCAGAAAACAGCAGCTTCACCTACCCTGATGTAGGTGTCCTGATGAAACTTGGCCAAGTAGAGCATGTTGTCCAATGCCAGCATCCCTGGAGGAGTCTGAGTAAAGTCCATGGCTGGATTGATGTGATTCTGTGAAAAAAAGTGTATAGAAATAACCCAAAAAATTAGCTTGAATAAACAGTATGAGAACCTTTTCTGAATTAATTTTACAACTGCCAGTCCATCAAACATTTCCTCACATATATCCAAGAGGTAACCTTGGATACTTGCTGACAACACTATCTGAACATTCAAGAAGAGAGGCTGATTCCAATTCTTCACAGAATAGGTGGGTATGGTAATTAAATACCTCCAGAGAATGTGCTTCATGAGCCCTGGTATTTAACCAGTCAGCAACTTCATAATGATCTTCCCTGGGAGCCTGAGCGTAGCTGAATTTCTAAAACTCAGATACAGAAGTATGGTGAAGCAAATTTCTACATCTGTTCTTATTTCCCCACAATTCTGACAGAGATCACTTAAACTGTATTCATATGCTTTATAGTCAGCACTCTCTCTAGATGCATACAGTGAATCCCAGCATCTTGTAGTCCTTGGTGTACATGGCTTTGCGTTTTTCTGTTCCACTGCCAGGGATGGTGTTGCCGTCAGTCTCTGCATCAAACGCAATTCTTCTCAACTCAAAAATGATGTCTCTCTGTGCCTGAAGGAGGAGAAGGCAGAGAAATAGTAACATGATCAATCATTAGGGCAGTATTTTCACATAATACACAGTAGGTTCCCCCGCCCCCCCCCCAGTTCAGGGCTTACACAATGATTCCAGAGAGATGCCAAAGGCCATTAACACTACATCACAAGAGGCAATCCGTTCCAAAATGACAAGTCTCAGTATATTGGTAATGCAAAATATTTGTCTGCATTTTCCTTTAACTGCCACAAGTTTAGTTAAAAGCATTTCTAGGCATTCAGATAATGCCAAGGCATATGACACTCAAGACTACAATGCATCTAAGAACTAAGTAAGAGACACCCTAAAAATGCCCACCTTCCTTGTATACAGCAAGAGAATGGATAAAATTATGTGCCCTCCATAAAGATGGAGTAATTAGTTTGACAACTGCCATCATGGTGGTCAAGCACGCAACACAAGGCTTCCAGTGACTACCTACATTTCTCAAAGTCCCATAGAATACAGCAGGATAATCATTACATACCCTAATCTCAAGGACTACAATGTGAGAGGTGGTTTTTAAACTATCCATCATCCATTTCAAACCCTATGGAGCCAAGGAGCTCAGGAATAAGGCCTCTTGTTCCTCCTATTCTATCAGATCTTACTCAGCTTTAGCAGTGACCTGGTCATTGGGATCCATCTTGGTCATCATTCTCTCTTCCAGGAGATTAAAGGTGAGAACCTGCAGCACATACAGCTGATGTGCCATTTCTGTTTTAATTGGACGGTTTCCTCTGATCACATGCTGCAAAATAAAGGATAGGACAGAAATTAAGAGAATACAAATAAAACTTGAACTATTAGCTGTAGCATATGCCACGATGCATGTACATCTACGTATATGAAGATTCAGCTATTTTTAACATCCATATTCCATCAGAAGCATAATGATAATGCTCTGTAACAGCAGAAAGAAGCATCCTGATTAACTCCTTTTGAACAAGTGGCTCCAATTTCACCTTTGAAAGAATCACTTTTCTGGAAGGGCCCTGAGGGCAGCAGAATTTACACTCCAAACAAGTGAAACCTGTCAATAGAGAGAATGTGAGGAAGTGCTCTGTCATTCCAGACATACTTACATTCAGGATTATAGACCTCAGGTGCTTCTGCGCAAATGCATTAGCCATTTCCTGTGGAATTTAGAGATGAAGTAACATGAGTGAAGCATAAACAAAAAGCCCACATTCTGCAGAAAGGAGGGAAAGAAGGAAGCCTATTAATTGGAGATAGCACTGCCACACAAGAAAGTGCTTTTACTATAAACTGTCAATTTAGCATGGCACCTCACCACAAAGCAAGCATCAAGTTGGGATGCAAGTGTCATTTTTATCATGGCACAACTCCTGGACATTGTCAATGGAGAGAAAGGCAGTAGCATAGTTAAAAGAACTATTGAAGTATCTAGTGATACTTCAATATCAGGAGATATGGCAGTAGGGAGCATACTGTGGGTTGCCGAGAAGAATCTGTCATCTGGAAGAGGTTCCTTCAATTAGCATGTCAAAATTTTTCATATGTAGGTATACACCCAGATAGAAAGGCCTGTGCCTCCTCCCTCTCAAAAACTCTCCCTCTGAAATTCACAATTCCTTTGTCTCAGTTCCTAAAGAGGTAGTTCGAAATCAGTTTGAGGACAATT
The DNA here is from genome assembly GCA_002631895.1 of Agapornis roseicollis. Taxonomy (NCBI): domain Eukaryota; kingdom Metazoa; phylum Chordata; class Aves; order Psittaciformes; family Psittacidae; genus Agapornis; species Agapornis roseicollis. The sequence continues at coordinate 104,350 of NDXB01017335.1, read as the reverse complement.
TGCAGAAGCATTTCAGTTACAAAGAATTGTAAAGAATTTTCATGCTTAAATTCCTTTCCAGTCTCCCTCTTTACTGCATGGCTTCCTTCCCCAGATTAGAGGGTTTCCCAACCATCAGGTCATGATGACAAACAGCAAGCGCAAATATCTACTACAAGCATCTACTGCAATTCTTCAGTTATGGGATCAATTACACAAGCACCTGCAAAAACCTTACCCAAGCTTTCCTTGTAAATTGTGAAGATGCACTTTTTAAAACACCAGTGATCTCACCAGAGCTACTTAGGGAGCAGCACAATTAGTGGCACAGGTGCTAATGACAAGATGGAATATTATCAGAAGTTTGCTGTTATAAGCAAAACCTCTGGGTAAGAAAAATCTGCTTGGCAATATATCATCTGGAAGAAGTCCAAAAGAACTGCCAGAGAGTTCTTCACATTCCTATGCACTGCAGACTGAGAACTGGAACCAGATGTGCACACAATTGCACTCCCTCAGCTGTACATTCTGAGCAATCCAAGACTGTTCCAACTGCTCATACCAGCCCTGCTCTTGACAGGCTTTATAAGGAGTCTTGTAAAACATCTTAATTTCATTCCAAGTTCCTATCACCACTTTTGCTTCAGAAAGAAACCTTCTAAAACAAGAAAGTGGTATACTGGCTGATAGCCAAGCCATAATAGCTGCAAGTTCAGCAGCACTCATAACCAAAATGATGAATCAGTGCTTGAGTGGAAGATATCTAAGAAGCATGTAGATGGAGGAGGAAGTGGTTGCACAGATAACACACTGCCCTCTCAGTCATAATTTTTTACTATGATTCAAGAGATGTAGTACTGAGAATAGAGTAAGGCCTGCTATTGAGATTTGTTCATGCATGCAACACAAATAATCCTTACTCTGAAGGAATTAGTTTGTACATGGGATGAAATAACAGGCGACAGAAGCAGATAAAGAGTGGGTAAGGACAAAGATAATTCTAAGCAGCATAGTAAGAAGCATAAGCACACACAAAGCCCAGCCACTGCTAAGGGTTCTGTGCTCTGCTGAGAGTCCAGTAATGCCCACTTTGCTGTCTGATGGCATCACAGAATTATTTATGTTGGAAGAGATGTTTTGAGGTCATCCAGTCCAAGTCCCCTGGTTCAAGCAGTATCAGACAGAGCAGGTTGCACAGGACATGTCCAATCAGGTTTTAGTATCTCCTGACAGACACTCCACAATCTTTCTGGGTACCCTAAATTCCAGTGTTTGACCACCCTAATTTTTTTGTTTGTGTGTGTTCAGGTGGAATCTCCTGTTTTAAGCTGCACCTCTTGTCCTGTCAACAGTCACTATTGAGAAAAGTCAGGCTTCCTCTCCTTTATTCTCTTCCATCAGATATTTATACATATTGATAAGACCACCCTCAGCCTTCTCTCTTCCCCTGGAGACAGCACAGGGCAAAAAAACATTCTTACAGTAAAAGTCTCATAAGGGCAAAGTCACAGGCAGAAGTTTTGTGACTGCTCTTTAGAGACAAACAGCCCTACTTTTAGAAGGATGCAGTTGGGTATGAAACTGTCATTAACGCAACAAAGATTTGTGGTATAAACTCAAGCTGTAGTAAATTTAAGGAGACCCAGACTACTAAAGAACTGGTTCTAGTTTTACAGTTGGTTCACCTGGTCAGTTTTGTAGTATCCATTTCCTTTTATGATCATCTTTATTATCCTGTGTGCACAATAAGTTATGCCAGATTTCTCTTGCTACTGATTCTTCTCCCCTTAACAATATGAGTGCATTCCCAGGAGTCCTTTCACCCTTCTCCCTAGGTTTATCCACATCTGAAGGCTGTATGCATGATGCCTGAGATACAAGGAGGTGTAAGTGGAAAAAAGCTAACATGCCTGCAGTTTCACATGACCGGCCCCCAGGCTTGAGTTACTTACAGTGATGGGCAGGTCTAGTGGGTTAAGCAGCTTGTCCTGCTGGCAGAAAGCAAAAAAANGAATTCTTTATTCACAGAATGTGCAATAACTCGTTTGAGCTACATGCAAAAATAAACCCTGAAATTCTAATCATGAAGATACAGGGGGAAAAAAAAAAAAAAAAAAAAAAAAAAAAAAAAAAAAAAAGAGGCACAAAGAAAAGCAGACAGGATTTAGCTGGGAGTCCAGAAATAAGGCACAAACAGGGCACTAGAGAAGAAAGGCTTAACACAGCAAAGCTACACAATACAGACATATGCACATCCTTCATGTAGCCAAGATCTCAGGGTTCCCTCAGAGCAAGACAGGTGTTTCATTTCTCAAATTTGCCAGCAGGAATATCTCCTGTGGCTTCAGACAGGTCCCTTGTCTGGGGCTGGGGGAAGAGATGGGATACTTGTTTATGAAGTACACACAGGCCCCAAGGACTCACGCCACATCTCTCCTATACACAATTAACTTCAATGCTGTAGAGAGGATGGCTTTCTGTCTCTCAAGGCCTTTCAGATTTCTTTCTGAGGACCTCCTAAACAAAAATGTGCTGCTCCAGAATACATTATTAATGGGATGGTACTTTTTCTCCTATGTTGCCAAAATAAACCAGCTACCTAAGTTCTTGGCAAGGTCTGAAGTCTGCCTTGCCCAGAGAGTACAACTTCTGAGGCATAAAAAGTGGGCAAGTAAGTATTATTCAGACAAACCTGTCTCTTGTCCTCAGGAGCCTTCAGGAAGAGAGCATTGATCAGGGCAATAGCATATGTCTGAATCTCTTGGTTTGAGCTGCAGAAACAAAAATGGTAAGATCATAAGAGAACAGACAGTATAAAACATTACAGTTTGCTGCTTTGCCTGCATTGTAAGAACATTCACTCCAGCTACCTTGCATTTCAACAGACAAGGAAGATTCAGGTAACCTATTTTCATGCCATTCAACTCTTCATAAAGCCTGCAAAGGCTGGCAGAAATTGCTGACATGATAGCTCCATTATTCAGAAAACAGGGCAGATTGTAGCCCAACAGAACTCAGACTTCAGCACCACCAGTTTTTTCCAATGCAGAAGTTACCTCTGTAAAGCCTAGGTACACTGCAGCCTGTTATATACATACAGCTAGAAATATACACAGAGCAAGTAATTTTTCTCTCCTATGTCAATGGAAGCCACCAAATGCAAAGTAGACTAAGGAGGAAGTATGCCTCTCTTCATGGAATTGCCTTCCAACCTCAACAGTTTGGCCTAACTCACACATCTTTTTCTTATTTTCACTGAAAAGCTTCTTCAGGCAAAGGGTGCTTAGCCCTTTCCTCAATCACACCCAGCATGTGTTTTCACTTGTGATATTTTCAACAAACCTTCAAAATGTCAATCATACTGTTTTCTACCCTCATATTGATGCTGTATTAAATCCAGTTGTTTTCTGCTACACTCTTACTCACAAAGGTAATCGTATAGCTGGATGCCAGGTGCCCACCAAGCCACTCCAGCACTCCTCTCAGCAGAACAAGGCAGGGGAAAAAATAAGATGGAAAATCCCTCGTGGGTTAAGATCAAGGCAGTTTAATAAAGCACAAGCAAAGGCAATGTGCAGAGCAAACGAAAACAAAAGATTTATTCTCTACTTCCCATTAACAGGCAATGTCCAGCCATTTCCCAGGAAGTAGGGCTTCAGTATGCACAGTGGTTGCTCCAGAAGACAAAGATAACGATGAATGCTTCCTCCCTACCCCCTTCTCTTAGCTTTTATTGCTAAACAGACATCATATGGTTTGGGATATCACCTTGGTCAGTTTGGGTCAGCTGTCCTGGCTCTGTCCCCTCCCAAGATCTTGCCCAACCTCAGCCTACTGTTGAGGGGGGAATGTTGAGGGGGGAAGTCTTGATGCTGTGGGAGCACTGCTTAGCAGCAGCCAGAACACTGGTTTGTTATAAGCACCTTTATAATTACCAATACAATGCACAGCACTAGGAGGGCTGCTATGGGGCAAATTAACTCCATCTCAGCCAGACGCAATACACTTTTGGGAGACTTCTGCGGAAGTTAAAGCTCTTCTGATTAACACAAGTCCAGTGCATGACCTGAGTGGATCTGTGTGTATGTATAACTTTTAAGAAAATATTTATACTTCTAAAATTAAACTTTTATAAAACATCTAAAGCTAAAACAATTTTTAGCCTAAGTAGCTATTTTTTCCACTTTAGCATTTATCCCTGGCATAAATGTGGATAACAACCATATTCTCTCTTCCACTGCTTCCTTTCAAATCTTTTTCAGTTTGCTCAACCTGCCAATCTTCAAACATGCAAATGTTCATGCATCACCTTAGGTTTACCTTGGGCTTCTAAGTGTTGTAGGTCTCTGAAGTCTGTCACTTAACCTCTTGTACCCTCCTTTTCAGGGTTTGCTGCTATTTTTACCACACTGCTTGCTTTCTGACACAGCAGAATAACACTTAATTTTTCCTCTTCTAAGTCATCTCTTTCAGACTTTTACATGGACTTGTTTTGCCAGAACCTAAGCTCTAATACAGATTGTACACTCCTGATAGTCTTGCCAAATACACACCAGCAACTTCTGACTCACTCTCCAGGCTTACTTCTACAATATTCCCTTCTTCAGCAACATGCTGTGTTCTAGAAGCACTTATGCATATGTCTTCAACAAAGATATTTTGCTTGAACAATTGCACAAGGGTGTCCCATGTTAGGACCTAACCTGCAAAACAACTTCGCAGGTTATACAGATACAGATCCTCTGTATAAGGATCTTTTTTTTTTTCAATACATTAGAAATCCTGAAGTTCAAGATGTCATACCAGTAATACTTAAAAAATAGCACCTCCAAGTGTTATAAACAAAATTATGTATTTTCAAATTAACAGATATTCACAAAATTGATTTAAATCACACCACTGTTCAGTGAACACTCACACTTGCAGATGAGAAATGAGCTGCCCCACAGTGATCTCTTCTGCTATCTTCTGATACAGAGTCTGACTGTTTAGCACCATACTTTCAAGAATGGCTAGGGATCGCTGGAGAATGGAGACGTCTACCATAGGCTGACTCACATACCCTGCAATCTAAAACCAGACAAAGCAGCAGGTCAACAGGTGCCCATCCAAGAAACCTTATGATGTGAACGACATGCCAAGGAAGACACGGCTCAGAAAGCTGGGTGCACTGTGCTCTCAATGAGTACTCAGCTTCTCAGTCATTTTGCAGTTCCTGGAAGCTACATTAAAGCATGAAAAGAAATAGCTTTCACTTGCTCCCTTTAACTCACCTGTTTGATGAAGGTGATTGAGACCATGTCCCAGGAGACAATACCATGGTCCATGAGCTCCAAAAAGGCAGTCAGGGTGAAAGCCAACATCTCACTGTAACTGAGAAAATGAAGAATGTGGTTACAAGAGATCTGGTAGCAAGGTTTCAGAAGGCCTGTCCAAGCTGAGTAAGCTGGACAAAAGAAAAAATTTTACCAACTTCTCCTAATAAAACAGACTACAGTTTGGCACTGGGGAAGCAATAAAGTATTTGTATTATGAAGATAATGTGTTTTGTAGCATCATACTTTATGTTTTGAGTATGTTTATATCATAAAACATGCACAAATCTTTAGAAATTAAACCTCTCCACGCACACAAGAAACAAATGTTTTAACACCAGAATAAACCAGAGTCATTCTGTAACCACTGGGACCTGGCTTGAAACAAAATGAAAGTACAGCATGAATTATGGAAAATTTAATACATAACCACAGGACAGAAAGGTAAAAAAGACTGAGGGGAAACCTGATAAACATGCTGAAAACATGTTAGTTGCTAACATATAAGGAAATAGAAGACCTATAAATGTTACAACAACAGAGGAAAAACCAAGTGCAAAGTTCACCATGAATATACTCAGGGAAACTTCTAAATCAGTGTTTGAGGGTTCTTTTTTTTTTTCAGGCTTTTTGTTTGTTTGTTTATTGTCACGGTAATACAGCTCCTTATTTGAGTTTCTGTTCCAGAATCCTGGAATACAGGAAACTTACTGGGACAGAAGCTTGGTCCCGCTCTCCACAAGTCGTGTCAGCACTGTAATCCCTTCCATGTTGATGAACTCTGTGGCAAAGGTCACATCAGCTGAAAGTTTAGCCAGTTCCTTCATGGCATCCAGTCGGGCTTCCATACTGTGCGACTGGATCCTGTCCATCAGCTGACGAGCTGCCCTAGACTGGGAGGAAAGAGGAATCATGACAAGTAATAGACTAGTCACCTGCAGATTGAGCTCTGCCAGCAACAGCTTTCCATCAGGAATCCATGAATGGGCAGAGTGAGCACAGAAAGGGTAGAGAAATACCAGCAATGACAGGATAAGTAGCAGCAGTCAGCAAGTCTAAGATAGACTAAAAAAGGTTGCACTCAGCAACAGCTACAGCCAAGCAGAAGGTGAGTAAAGCAAGGTGAGCAAAGTGAGCAAAGCAAAGTGAGCAAAATGCTATTTTACATGTTACAGTAAATCCTTGCTTTTCTTCTTGGTGAGGTGAGTGGACATGGATATAGAAACATGGAGTGAGACCATTAAAGAAATACAGTGTTAAAAAAAAAAAAAAAATCTCTCTTAGACATTCAAAGAGAAGCACAAGCTCATTTGGTGTATGCACACAATATTCTGTAAAATGTTGTCAATGATATTCTCTCAACCACCTCTTGCACAAGTAACTTCTCCCTTTTCTATTCACTCTCAGCTATATGCCATGACACTTGCACAAGAAAGGTTTTAGAATTTCAGTAAAAAGGAAGCTTCAGCAATCCTGCAAAAGACAGCTGTTGAGGTCACAATAGCAAGAATTCACAAGGAACAACCCACTCTGCTTCAAATTTGTCTCTCAACTTCTGCATTAAATCATCAGTACTATTTACTACTTTCCGACTAATAATACTGACTGCATCCATATAAAGAACATGTTTGTCAGGTGCTTTATAACACACCAGTCTAGGAAATGCAATAAAAGGGTAGAATTTATTACAGAAAGTCCTGTCAAAGGGCAAAGCATCCAAACGAAAGATACACACCACAACCAGGAAGGAAAGTAAGAGTGTGCACCTCACTGTACAATGCAGGGAGACTGAAAAGCGGAGGCAAGAAACAGCTTGTCATATGATGATAGCTACTGAGAAAAAGGGATGTGAGGAAGCATTTACCGGGGAGACTGCCAGCTGTAGGATAGTTCCATTCTTGATGTCACAGCGAGTCTGAAAGGAAACATAAAACTTCAAACCATTGGAAAGTGCAGGGAAAATAATGCAACTGGATCTATAGTGTACACAGGGGTTCCTGTACCACACAACCCTACTGAGAGCATTGAGTCACCAGGTCCTTGCACCTATGGGCATGCAGAGGGAGAAGTGCAAGGCTCCTCAGTTGAATGACACCATTCAAATCAGAGGTTTTTTTGATAGAAGAGATGCCGCCCCTCAAGAATTACTGACAATATTGTTCCATGACACCGGTCCAAGGCATTCTGCACTCTTGCCCAGGACATCAGCAAATTGCTACCTCTCACACTGACCTGCTCTGTGATGTACAGCTGAGGACCATCAGCATACCGCAGGGTGTAATATTCAGGGTTTGGCAATGACCACCTGGCAGAGGAAGAATAAGGATATGTAAACTTATTCCTCCTCTTTCTTCTTATTCTCAATTAGGAAGAGGAGCTTAACCCCAGAAAGACTGAAAAGAACCTTTGAGCAAAGCTTCAGCATTAGGTCTCCCAAAGAGGAGAAAGCAACTTTATCTTGAGAGGAAAATGGGACTTTAGCCTGCTCTAAGTTAAGCTCTGTAAAACTGTTGACAAGGCCTGCATTTCACAAACAGCAAGATGGGCCAGTCTTCAGAGACACTGACCTGAGGGACATACATATGCACACACTCAGAATTGAAGTAAAGATGCAAAGGTCCTGTTTTCCATGAGATCCTTCCTGATTTAAACCCTGGCCCATTCCATAGCCAAAACCAATAGCAGGCAGCAGGGATCGTACCAGCAGCACATTGACAAGCCACACAGACTTTCCGCATTACCCAGCAAGATTTGTCAGGGCGACAGACTTTCTCCAAAAGGGTTCCCAGAGAACTACTCACCCATCACAAACCTCCTTGATGATGGATGCAAGAGGCCTTTTCTAGAACAGAAAGAGAGAGTCCTCAGTAGCCTAGTTCTCAAGTAGAAATACTGCCCATTTCTGTGCTTCCCACATTCCAGTATCACAATTGTAGCATTTTCTCCTCCATCCAGTTAGCAGGTCTCACCTGATCTATTTCCAACAGCTGGGCATTGGCACCTGGCCACTCAACAGCTACTTTCACAATGTCAGAAGGCGGTGGCATTGCTCCAGATGCCTTTACAACAGCATACAACCCACACCTGCTAAGAGAAAGGATACTGAGCAGCTCTGAAAACTATCTCAATTGTTACATTGCATTGTACCAGAGATCAAGGCCTCACACTAAAACAGCACATAGTGAAATTGAATACCCAACCTTATAACCTAAGGAATACTTCTGAGAGCTTGCTGTGGTACTCACACAGAAAGGAGAGTCGCTTTGATCAGCAAAGCCCCATCTGCTACCTGCTACTGTCAACTACTGTCTATATGTGAGAGAGGGAACATGCAGGCCAGGCAGCCTCCCTCCCATGGGCTGGTGTTTACTGATGCCCTGTATTTCTGAGATACCTTAACCCACTCAGGATACCCAAACAGGCTCCTAGGCAGAGTAGCAGCACCTAGCTCTATCCCAAGTCCCTTCCTATAACATCATAAATCCAAAACATGAATATCCATCGCAGAAGAAAAGTTAACTCAGCATTTGCTCTGAAGGTCTACCTTCCACTCCTTTATCTGCCTTAGAACATAAGCTTGTGTTCAGGGTTTGGTCCCAGACAGTTGTCAGACATGGTGGTTTGTGCTTCATCTAGTAGTAAGAGGCTGTAAAGAAACGTACTTGTTCAGTTCCTTTTTAATCCTCTCCTGGATGGAGTGAGTAGCCTTGTTCTCTCCCACAGCATCAGAGAGAAAGTCACATAGGAGACAGAGCAACCTCCTTGAGGACTTCCCACAGATCAGGAAAGACCAAGCAGCTGCAGAGATACCTGGCCCAGGAAACTGTACTTCATGACTGTTCTTATAAATGAATCTTCTACAAAATCAGTTGAGTCTACCACAAAAGCTAGGTATGCCTGGTCAGGATCGAATGTTGACCTAGAAATACACTGATGATCTCAATTAATATAGCCCATATGTCACTTTGTTCCGTCACACGGACTGGTATCGCTGCATGGAAAGACATGAAACTCAGGTGTACTGATGTTTCCCTGCATTTGCACATACACAGACCTCTTTATAAACCCCCTGATGAAGTCACAGACCCCTGTGACTGTCTTCTCACTCCAGTTTAGGCAGCTTCCTCACCTGGACTAACAGAGTACTATGATTTTCTGGTGCAGGTTTCTGAGATATTGCTCCTGCCTGCTGAAATTGAGGATGTAGGATGCAAATTTAGCATTTCTTTCATAACAGCTCCTGAAAATGCTCAATGTTACCACTGAAGCTACCAAGTCTCCACCAGATCAGACATACTTACTTTACAACGAAGGCACTTACTGCGGAGGAAAATCAGCCATTCTTCTATTAAACCAAGCACTGTTTATCATGAGAAGCCCTCCTGAAACTGCCTTGATCAATTTATTCTCAGCATGTGTATAGTCTTTGCGGTTCCTGCAGGAATCCGGGAAGCCTGAACTCCAAAGCCGTCTGGGGCTTCAGCCAATTCAGAAGTGAGATTTGTATTGCATATACACAGCAACACCATCCTCCCCCATGCTTTACAACAGCCAGACTTTGACCACTCTACCATTCCACCCCTCAGATAGTATTTGGCAGGCCAGATTCGGAATTCCATGATATTTTGAAAATGCACAGCTTACCTCAAGAGCTGGCTACAGTCAGTATTCCTCTGGCCTTCTCTCCTTTTTAGCATCAATCCCAAGAGCAGCTTGTTTTCTTAAAACCCATAAAATGACTGTAAGACTAAGCACATCACAGGGAAAAGTCCCAGTCAAGTTAGGTTTGCAATGAAGATCTGGCCTCATAATAGCAACAGACTCAGTGCCTTAAGCAGGTTGAGGTCTTGGGGGTGATAATACAAAAGCATTTGTATGACTCCTATTACACAAAATCGCAAGTTAGAGTCAGGGAGTTTTACATGCAACACCTGATATTTTACTTCCTAATCCTGCAGGAAAGAAAACCAAGCCTTATCCCACCCCAAGATTCACTCTGGATAAAAACTTTACCATTCTTATCTTGACAACGAACAGGAAAGCCTGTCCTTCAGAAAAGGTGCATCAGGTAAAAAACTCCTGCTTGGACAAGCAAAGATTAAACAAAGGAACACTGCTCATATGGGAGGTCAATTAAATCAGTGTTTCAAAGAAGCCTTCACAGCCAACAGAGCTAAGTCACAGACAGCACGGACTGTATGCTGTCCTATGGAAACATGGTCCCCAAATCCCGTGAGCATGGGCTAACGTGCCCTTTCTTCACAAATTTTGATTGTCAATGTTCTATTCTCTTACTCCAATACAGAAACATACAACTTACCCTTTGCTAGGAAAGACCTGATAACTTGCAGCAAAGTATGTCCTTAAGAGGCTTCTAACCCTGAAGGTACATGCAGCTGCTGGTGCTATTTTCATACCCTCTACAATCAGTAAATTGGGCTCCAGTCCTTTCTTCTACACTTACCCTAAACCAAATTATCTTCTTGTCCAAAGTAATCTAGGAATTCAGGCAATAAAGCGTAAGGAACCCAGGGCCAGAACAGCACTGTAGCTCATTGCCTATGCGGCACAAGGCACTGAGGCTTCTGCATACAGACAGGAACCAAGAAAGCTGAACCAATGTACTCTGTACATTGCCCTAGTAATTTGGAACACTCCCAATCCTTCTGTCTCACAAAGAGCTAGATGAAACTAATAAAAGTATGAATTGGTTTTCCACACTTCTTGAATCACACATGCAAAAGAAAGAAATAAAATATGATTTAGACTTTCAAATGTCTTGCAGTAGTAGCTCAAAACAGGTATAATTTATCTCTAAATCTTTAAGTCACTATGGTAATTACTAGTATACAAGCAGTACGACAGCTCTGTACAAACTCCCCAAAATAGCCACTTTGCACAACTCCAGACCTGCAGGATATGTAGGTTTACATTCTACATGTAGTCTAGAAACAGACAAACAGTTCCCAAATGGTATTTGATTTCCACTCACTGGTCTCCATTCAGCAACTAAAGCCTGTGACAACCAAAATCTGAAAGCCTAAGAACTGTTAGTCCTATGACATAAGCACATGTCAACTCCAATAATCAGACTGGCTTGCAATAACTGAACAGATAATTACTTCTTCCATGAGTAAACCAACTCACAGCTAAACACCATCTAAATCCGTTCAGTGTTCAATGCACAGAATCATAGAATAGTTAGGGTTGGAAAGGACCTCAAGATCATCCAGTTCCAACCCCCCTGCCATAAGCAGGGACACCTCACACTAAACCATGCCACCCAAGACTCCATCCAACCTGGCCTTGAACACCGGCAGGGATGGAGCACTCACAACTTCCCTGGGCAACCCATTCCAGTGCCTCACCACCCTGATAGTAAGGAATTTCTTCCTTATATCCAATCTAAACTTCCCCTGTTTAAGCTTGAACCCATTACCCCTTGTCCTGTTACTACAGTCCCTAATGAAGAATCCCTCCCCAGCATCCTTATAAGCCCCCTTCAGATCCTGGAAGGCTGCTCTGAGGTCTCCATGCAGCCTTCTCTTCTCCAGGCTGAACAACCCCAACTTCCTCAGCCTATCTTCATACTGGAGGTGCTCCAGCAAATACACAGTGAAGAGACAAGGCTCAAAGATTGCTTCCTTGAGTACTAACAACTGAATCTGCAATTCTTTATTAAAATATCCATAATTAGCATCTAATTATCACTTTTCCTTTCAGCCTCCAGCAGCATGGTCACAGTCTTTTATTTGTACTGCAATTTTCAACGTAAGTTTTTAGTGAGGAGTACAAGGAAAAGTACTTCACATTCCAAAACAAAGATGCCCAGATTACTATAGATAAAAGCTTTTACAAATACCTAACTTGTCATCTTCCTTGCAAAGAACATGCATCACTCAGGAAGAGAAGTGCACATTAAAACACTGATACTATGGAAAATTCTGCAGAAATCATGGAATCATTTAGGTTGGAAAAGACTCTTAAGCTCGAGTCCAACTGTAAAAACTAACACTGCCAAGTCCACCACTAAACCACATCCCTCAGAACCATATAAACAGAAATAAAGTCCCATTTCATCAAAAAAAGTACTGCAGAGGCTAGCCCACAGCTCCTAGAGGCAATGCACTCTATGTGCAGCTTCCCCATATGCTCACCACTGAAAACCAACTTCACTGTAATCATTACCTTCAGATCTCAAAAAAAGCTTTGAGCTGCATGCAAACTCAGAAAGTAACTCGCCATGATAAGTTATTCTGTATCTGTCCAAAATTTCTTCCATAAGTAAGCACCTACTCATCAGACACTCTGAGTCAAAAAAACCCTTTGAAGCTGCTTTCCAGAAGAGGACAAATACAGAGTACTTCAAGTCAGCATGTGAACACAAGGTTATCTGTCAAAAGTGTTTTTTGAAACGATTTTTGCATGGCTGCAGACAAGAGAGGTGACAGACATTGAATTTTACAACTATATTTTGCAGTGCACCAGTGGTGGATCTGATAAAATAACTGTTGGAAAGCTCTTGGGGAGAAGTATAGGCTGCCAGTTTACATCATTGAGATTATCGTTTGCTTATGGGTCACTCAACACATTCTTCTCAACAACAGCACATTAGCAATTCTCACAGTTTTATACAGGGAAAGAGCAGCCAAGCTGAAATACATCAAAGATTATTTTACTCTGTTTCTACAAAGTAAGTTCCTTCAAACAAAGCAGTGGTGTGGGGTAAGCTGCTAGACAAGGAGAAATCAGCAGAGCCACTAATAACACACAGTTCAGTTCAAGAGACCTCTGAGAAGCTGCAAGCTAAGACAACTAGAATACTTAAACCAAAATTTCCTTAGTCTTCTTTTCATTACAGATAGAATCTGTAATCTTCTTTTCATTACAGATAGAAAACAAAGTGTGCTGCACACAGAATGAAAATGAGGATGAAAGAACATTCCATGAAAAACAAAAGCTGCCTGGTAGAATCCCACAGTTAACAAGCAAGTAGCTGCAGCTTCTGAAACCTGCAGATGTGACAAAACATCCTGATCAGCTCTCCACAAGCCAAACAATAGCTGGAACAGATGCAGCAGAGACACTAACTGGGTAAGTGTGCAAAGACAGCTTCCTTGACTGAGTAGCATCAGAGGGCAGCAGACCGCAGAGTCCAACCTGAGGATTACACACAGATTTGTACAGTACCTCATAAAGCAAGCAAAGAGGAAAATACTTTACTGGACAAACAAAAGAACCAGGCTGTCAGATATTCTGTCTCTAGAATCCTACGTTCCTCCAAAGGCCTTCCATGGCTGCACTTTGGCTATAAAATACTAAGCCTATGATACTGGATTCTCACCCTGCACGTTCCACCCCAGCTAGGCAGAGGCAGAAAGTGAGCAACAGGCAAATAGAGAGAATCGCTCTTTCATTATTAGTCAGTGAGGCGAACTGAAAGCAGCTTTAGACCAAAACTCAATTTAAAGTGTTAAAAGATTGCTTTCCTGAGGAAGCGCTGTCTGCTCGCCTTCCGAGCAGCCGCGAACCGCACCCTGCGCGGCCCGACCGCGGCCCCTCCCCGGTCTCCGCAGCGGACCCCGTACACTCAGTGCGCCGTGGCTCCAGCAGCCGCAGCACGGCGGCAACTGCAGAGGCGGAGACGGGCGCAACACGGCACCGGGGACCTCGCGGAAGATGACCCTAGGCCAGGTCCTCGCGGCAAGACAGGCAACCATAGGAAGGACCGCGGGCGCGGGGCCGCAGTGGGCCCGAGAAAGCAGCACCGACGCCTGGACCCACCAAATGGCGGGTAGCGGTGTGCTGCCCAGCTCCCGGCGGGCTCCGAGCTCCCCGCACCCCCCCTACCGCCCTGCGCTCACCCAGCCCCGCCGCGGCCGCTCCGTGTCCGGCAGCTTCGGCGGTCCCCCGAGAAGCCGCTCCCCACTGGTCCCGCAGACTGTCACTCAGCCGCCTCGCCACCGATTGGCCGCGACACGCGCGTCACGCGCTCGCTGCCATGGAAACCGCGGGGGAAGGCCCCGCCCCACCGCGACGCAGAACGAAGCTGCCGTGGGTCGCCCCGCGACCAGACCTTCTTCCTCCTCCGGCAGCCCAAATGAATTACGTTAACCGAGCCTCCCTAGCACCCGCGCCCCGCCGCTTCCTCGGGGCCGCCGCGGGAGAGCTCACGTCAGTTTCCCGTGCCAACGGTGCCCGGGTCTCCAACGGCTCATGCAGCGCAGCGTTCCTGCAGCTCTGCCGATCACCGCGCACGGAGCTGGCAGCGAGCACCGGAGTGCTGGTGCGAACGCGCACAGCACCCGGCTGAGCGAGATCACGACCTCGGCGTAGCCTCTTCCCACCCACCGGCGGGCGGCCCCTCGGATCAGCTCCGCCCCCGGGAGTACGTCAGACATGCGCCGGAAGGGGCGTGCGGATTGCCGCGTGCGGGTGGGCGGGCGGAAGCGGCGGGCGCTGCGCGCAGGAGCTTCCGGCAGAGCGGGCGGACACCTCTGGAGCGATCGGCGGCGGGAGCGCGGGGGTTGCAGCCATGGTGAGCTGCGCGCCGGCGGGCGGCACGCGCCGCGCAGCGCCGGCGCCCAGTGTAACCGCGGTGTCTTGCAGACGGTGGGGAAGAGCAGCAAGATGCTGCAGCACATCGACTACCGCATGCGGTGCATCCTGCAGGACGGGCGCGTCTTCATCGGCACCTTCAAGGCCTTCGACAAGCACATGAACCTCATCCTCTGCGACTGCGACGAGTTCCGCAAGATCAAGTGAGTGCCGGGGCTCGCACTGGGAGTCCCGGGCGCTGCCTTCCGGTACCGGCTGCCTGCGGGAAGCGGGACAGCAGCGGGCCAGGGTCTGCTGTCCGCTTATGCACCTGCAGTTGTGGTTTTAGCCTCGTTTGTCAAATCCCCAAACCACCGAGGCTCAAGGGGCTCTTTGAATTATTTGTTAATAACCGAATTATATCTTTACATCATGCCAACAGTCACTGAACAGCTGAGCATCATGGGGAAAAAATAATGGAGATAATGCACATCTTGTGTTTAGACTCGTTTAGTTTGAGGTGTATAAAAATGCATTTACTGTAGGTTCTGCTCTTGGCAGTAGCCTACTTATATATTCCATTGTAAATTCAAAGAGTAGCTTTGGGTTTTGTTTTTTTACCTCTGACTTGCAATGTTTTCTTTTTACCAGACCTAAAAATTCCAAGCAGCCAGAGCGGGAAGAGAAACGAGTCCTTGGTCTTGTGTTGCTGCGAGGAGAAAACCTAGTGTCCATGACAGTTGAAGGACCACCTCCGAAAGATGTAAGGAGAATGAGCACAGAACTAAGGAGAAAGGGAAGGGATGTCTGACAAATTTGCTGTCTTGCAGAAGGATGCTATTACAGTGTTGTCCTGTGCTTCTAGATACTATTGTGACCAGGTCCAACAAATTTTGGCTGTAGGAAGCTGTCCAATTAATGCCCAAGCCCACAAAGAGAGAGGGCATTAAATGGACAGAGGAAGTCTGTGAGCATCTCTAGGATCTGAGGATTTGTCAATAATGTTTCTTTTGGGGGGTCTGTTTTCAGACTGGAATTGCCCGGGTACCTCTTGCTGGAGCTGCTGGAGGACCAGGAGTTGGGAGAGCAGCGGGCAGGGGAGTACCAGCTGGTGCACCCATGCCACAGGCTCCAGCAGGATTAGCTGGCCCTGTCAGAGGAGTAGGAGGACCATCTCAACAGGTGAAGTGCTATGACCCATTAAAATTGTTGTTTGGTACATTCTGGGGTGGTTTTTAATTCTTTGTACCAAATATGATGCAGGAAATTGGTGGAGGAACTGTACCTGTAGTTTCTGTTACCAGGGATTTTGACACTGGCAAGACTTTTTTGGTACTAGATCCCCCTAGGAACTCTGTTTCGTATGATGGAAGACGAGGCTTGCAAGTGTAGCTTCTCTCATGAAATTCAAGTATTATCCCTTGAATTGTATTACAGGGTTTTAGTATTATTCAATATGTTAAAAGGGGAGTAGCATAATTTATAAAGAGATAATAATGAATTTTGCATATGTTTTAGGTATTAATGTAAAGCAGATGTTGTGCTGTTTCTTCGTGAACCTCTGTTTTGTTTGCAGGTGATGACACCTCAGGGTCGTGGAACAGTCGCAGCTGCTGCTGCTGCAGCCACTGCGAGCATAGCAGGAGCCCCAACTCAATACACACCAGGGCGTGGAGGTCCTCCCCCCCCCATGAGCAGAGGAGCACCTCCTCCAGGTAAGAATTGCTCTATAGAGTAGGCCAGCAAGGAGCTTGTGTTATGTGGCAAAACTGGTGATAAAAAGGTATTTATCAAGTCTGCTCAAGAGCTGGTATTATGGATGATTTTTCTGATATCCAGCTAGTGCCCTGAATATTCAGCTGGGTTTATATGCTTATTCTTTCTCTGCCCTTAAGGAATGATGGGACCTCCTCCTGGCATGAGACCACCTATGGGCCCACCAATGGGAATGCCACCTGGCCGAGGTGCTCCTATGGGAATGCCCCCACCAGGCATGAGACCACCACCCCCAGGAATGAGAGGTGAGCGGAGGTTATCTTAAATGCCTAGAAGCAGCTGTAACATGTCTGAAGGGTGATACATTGTAGTGCCTCCCTAGCTCTGGTAGTTGTCAGTAAGTACCTCAGTGCAGAAAAGGGTCCCTAAAGCCACTTTGAGCATGGCAAAGAAAATGTTTCTGGTTTAGCTTTGCTGCTTTTTTCTTTTTCACTACTCAACTCTTTGCTTTATTCTCAGGACCCCCTCCGCCTGGCATGCGTCCACCAAGGCCATAAGCTGCCCTATAACATACCTTAAAACTGCAGGAAGACCAGTTAAGGGAATGTACCAAGCAGTACCACCTGTCAGAATCTTGCTATGTATATTTTAGATTTGCTGCTTGTGAAGTTTGCCTTTTTTAATAAAGTTTGAAAACCCTGGACTTCATTGGTCTATTTCAGGAGCGGAACTGTTATTCACTGCTGTGCTTTGGTCACCCCAGAAGAGGGGGTTTGAGGCAAAAAGCTCAGTTTGTAGTGACAGCTCAGATGTTAACAGTTGATCTGGGCTGCTTAAGTCTATTTCTTATGGGAATTAAAACATATCCATGTAAGTTTATTAAGGCTGATGGAGGGGAGGGGGAAATGTTGGGGTGCTGGAAATGATAAAAATTCAAAGAAAGGGTTTTACAACCTCACTGTTCTGAATTCTCACAGTGGAACAAGTACAATGGTGGCTGCATTAGTGTCATGGTTTAAGCCCAGCCAGTAACTCAGAACCATGCCACCCCTTGCTCACTCACTGCCTTCTTCCTCCACTCCCAGAGGGATGCGGAGGAGAATGGAAAGAATGTAAGTCCCATGGGTTGAGATAAGAACAGTCCAGTAACTAAGGTTAACTAACATAAACCCATCATCATTATCAATAATAATGATAAGGGAAATAACAAGGGGAGAGAATGCAACTCCGATCCTGCCTACCGATACTCAGCCTGACCCAAGCAGCGATCTGGGCCTTCCAGGTAACTCCCCCCAGTTACAGCATGACATGCTGTGGTATGGAAAACCCCTTTGGCTACTTTGGGTCAGGTGTCTTGTCTCTTGTTTCCTCCCGTGTTCTTGTGCCCCTTCTCACTGGCAGAGCATGACACTGAAACTTCTTGATCAGGGTAAACATTACTTAGCAACAACTAAAAACATTGCTGTGGTATCAGCACTGTTCTCAGGCTGAAGTTGGAAACACAGCACTGCACCAGCTTTGAAGGAGGAGAAAAATAACTGTTACAGCTGAACCCAAAACAATTAGGAATGGTGATTTCTGATGCTCTGTGTTAAGCTTGATCATTACAGGTGGAGCTGCATTGTTTCTAGTCAAAAAAGCAAGTCAGGCTCCACAAACCTATCATTAACTACATACAATAATGTAAAGCAGCCTGCATTCTGGTTGTTGGCTTCACTATAGCTTTCTTTTCAGTAAGGAGGGAGCTGCCTGCCTGCCCCTCCTCCCCTTTTGTAGATAATCCTTTCTTCTGAGAACAGTCTCTTGGAGTTGTTTTAGTTTTGTGAAGCCAGTGTTTCAGAAATACGCTCTTAACTGCAGAAATCCTTTCCAGATAGATAAAATAATCAAGACCACAGAAATACATCAACAAAGCACTATGTGCTCCAGGCTTTGCTCTAAAGATGATTTGACTTCCATGAACTAGAAGTCTGCTAGAAAGACGTAACACATCCCAACTCTCAATTGCTTTAGCTATTCTATAAGCAGAGGAAATGTTTTTTTTTTTGGGGGGAAATCCTTTATTGCATGGTCTGCTGAAGATGTTTTCACACAGGATCTTCAAACAGATGTTAACAAACGTCCCAAAGCTATTCCAGAACTTTAACAAAAACTATTCAATTTTACTGAGGTTGTCTCCTTGCAGTACAAAGATAGCACCTCTGATTTACCCATTTGGTAATGGCCAATAGTTCTTACTTTCTCTTGTACCTGAAAGAGAAGATACTTGAAATGACATTCCATCAGCCCAACTCTGAATGATTGATAAAAAATCCTCAGTGCTGTTCCTTATCTAGGCAATGCTCTCTCACATTAACAGCACATTCCTAGACTTTTAAGGCAGTATTTTAAGGCAGTATATATATATTTTATATATATATTGTGCCAGTGTCAGACCTACAGTAAGACTGCAGAACCATCTAATGCTTTAGCAAGGATGTTTAAACAATCACAAGACGAGGAAAGAGAAAGCAGGGGAAAAAAAATCTTGAATAAGCAAGTAAAAGGAGCTATACCTGGATTTGAAGTTTTCTCCTTTCCTATGCTGGGCCATACCCAAGCGTTTTCGATCTTCATATGATGGGCTTTTTAAGAGAGGAGAGAGAGGAAGGTAAGATAAAAACCGCTAAAGTACATCAATAGCACAGGTACATATTGTGACACTCCCTTCTCTGCTCTGCCCACCTTTTCTCCCCAGTATCCCTCGAAGTATCCCTGAGAAAGTCCAGAGATGCAAAGAATAAAACTCCCACCCACTAACATGTGGACCACGTACTACTGTAAGCCATTACCCAGCTCGGTACTGCTGCAGTGCCCTTCTGCTCGTGTTGGTGAGCTCTTCATCAAACACAGACATTTTCTTCTTCCTTTTGTGGCCTAACAGAGACAACAGTCAGAACATTCACTGTAGAGAGATGGCCACAGCATCACCTTGTTTACTAGAGCCCAGTAGCCTTGACCACATAGTTAGCCTAACCATCAAGAAAAGCAAACACGCACCCTGGCCAGCACTTGTGGCCATTCTCACAGATCAGTGTCTCCCTCTAAGCAAATTAGTTTGGTTTACCTGTTTGTAGCAAAGTAAGTGACACAAAGTAAGTTAGCTGTAAACCAAAAATCTTCACCTGCTGGTACTGCTGCTGGTTCCTCCTCCGGCAAGACTCTGGCTCGTTTTGCTCGACGATTCCTTTTTGCCAGCCGCTCAGCATACATTTGAGCTTTCAAGATTTCAAACTGTGACCTCTCCTCTGGCTGAAAGGTATTAAAATGCAAGTTTGCAGTGATGTGTGGTTTTGCCAAGGAAAACTAGGATAGTCTGCCGAAGTTCTTGCTTGTCTATACTCACTGTCATTTGGACTTTTTTCTGTCTGTCCTGCATAAATTTCTTCCTTTTCTTTTTGCCTCGTAATGCTAAGTCAAACTCCTGCAGGGCTTTTGCCACTAGAGAGGTAAAAAAAACATAGAATAAAGAACCTCTTAAAGTACAAAGCAGAGTCCAGTTGTAGCTATGGAATTTAAAATGGCAGCAGTGTCAATGACTCACATTTCTCTTTTTTCCTCTCTTCACGGGTCTGAAACCAACTCCGCTCCAAACCCTCACCCAGAGTCTCTTGCTTTCCCGTCTCCAGCTGCTTCTTTGCCTTATTGATCTGAGATAATTCAGGCAAAAAGTGAGCTCATGGTTGATAAAAAAGACCTCTCTTTTCTGAAGTAGGCAGGTTAAGTATATTATGGCAACCTCCTTATGTACTACAGCTACTCCAGATCCTAAAAAAAATATGCAAAAGAAGTAATTCCTAAAACAAAGCTTACCTGGGCCTCTGACTGCTGCATCTCACGTTCCTCACGCTCCAAGCACAGAACTGCATAAACATCTTTCTCTAGATTCTCAATCTTCTCTCGAAATTTTAGTATGACATCTGAGAACAATACAGCATGCACATTAGAAGCAGCTCATGTAAGTCCATTGTATTTTTCAGTACATCTCTCAGTGTCCCTCTGTACAATATTCCCTGTGTACTACTTGGTTTCTACCTCAGTGAAGTGTGTACCTTGAGGGAGAATTCTGGCTTTCACTGCTGTTTTGGCAGTCTTCACAATATCCTTCAGCATCTTGCGCTCTTCCTCACCTACAAGTGAAACTGAACGACCAGCCCTACCTGCTCTTGCTGTCCGACCCACTCGATGAACATAGTGCTTAATGGTGTTTGGCATAGTAAAATTGATTACCTACAGCAGGAAAACTGTTAGTAGGGAAACAACATTAAAGGAGTCATTAAAAAGCTCAACATTACAAATACTCACTGTTTTAACACCTTCAATATCAAGTCCACGTGCAGCCACATCTGTAGCTACCAAAATATCAATCTGTTCATCCTTAAAGCGCCTGAGCAGAGACAGCAAATGCATTAGCAATTAATACAGCCATCCATTTCTACCCCAAGTATTCTACCTCCTAACTTCTCTTTTGCCCGTGACTCCCAAGTAAGTCTACCAATACCTGAGTGCTTCCAGACGCTGTGCCTGAGAGAGGTTCCCATGAAGCTCACCAACCCGCAGACCCATCAGCCCCAGTAGGATGTGCATACGGTGAGCTTGCTTCTTGGTCTGGGTGAAAAGCATCACATGATCTGGGAAGGTTCGAGTCAGAAGAGCTGAAAGAAAGTCTTCTCAGGAGCCTGCTTCACAGTCACCTGCTGATTCCAGCTTTCCTTTGCTCATCACTAACCTGATACAATGGCCTCACGATCCCCCTCTCGGTTGGGTCTGATCCGGATAAATTCCTGATGCAGGAAAGGGGCAACATCTGTGTTGCTGTTCACAAAAATTCGAACGGGATTTTTCAGGGAAACAGAAGCCAAATCTTTCACCTACCAAAACAGATTAAGAGAAAAAAGTTCACATAATCTCTGGTAAAAGATTACATGAAGCTGTATTCAACTTTCTGCCACAGTAAGTCTCTCAGCAGCCTATCTTACCTCCTCTGTCATTGTGGCAGAGAAAAGCATTGTCTGATGGTGGTTGGAGCACAACCTGATTATTTCCTTCATCTGTTCCTCAAAGTATTCATCCAGCATCCTACACAGGAGAAAAACAGCAATGTAAGGCAGCTTCATTTGATTCTAGCTAAGAAACATTACTTAAGGCAGGGCAACAAAGACTGCCCTATAGCCTGTGAAATGGAAAGCAGGAAACTACCATCTCATTTTTCATTGCTGATCTGCTTAGCTTACCTGTCTGCTTCATCCAAAATGAGCACCTCAACACTGCTCAGATGAAAAGAAGGGCAATTGTGGAGATGATCAATCAGTCTCCCAGGAGTGGCAATAAGAATGTCTGGCCCAGAGCGCAGAGCTGCTTCCTGAGTCTTAACATCTAGGCCACCTGAAAGAGAGCGAACATGGACTACTGACTACCTCAGCAGGATGCACAGATGCAAATTGCCTGAGGAATGGGAAACAATTTAGATTAAAATCCACGCTTACAATAAGAAGTGACTCCACCTTTTCTTTCTCAGAAACCAACAAGTAAAAAGTGTGGCAGAGTATTAGAAATAAGATTTTAAACCACAGTACACCCACTAGAAGTGTATCTGCAACAACCATACAGTTTCCAGTTTCACAACAGTGCAGCAGTTTACAGTGAGCTGTATAGTTCACATGACCAACTTAACACTCACCTACAGCAAGGCAAGTTGTGACGCTGCTGAACTGTGACAGCTGTTTTGTGACAGAGTGCACCTGAATACCCAGTTCTCGTGTTGGTACAAGAACCAACACTCTTGTTACTGGAGCCTGGCGAGGCTTATAAATCAGGCGTTCCAGGACAGGCAAGATGAAGGCAGCTGTTTTACCTAAAGAAGAGGAGTACCGTACCAATTAATTAATTAATTACCAATTATTGCGAATATCTAACTTTCGATGTTTCCTGTGCCCTGCTCAACCCCCTACCTGTCCCAGTGGCAGCACAGGCACAAATATCCTTCCCCAGAAGACCCACTGGGATACAAGCCTTCTGAATTGGAGTTGGTTGCTTGAAGCCAAGAACTGTAATTGCCTACAAAGGACACAGAGCAATTAAACTCTGCCTCTAGTATGGGCACAAACTGGAAACGCTTTTTCACTGTAAAGGTGACGGCGTGCTGGCACAGGTTGCCCTGACAGGCTGCAGTCTCCATCCTTAGGGATACTTAAAAGCCACCATCTGGATATGGTCCTGGCCAACCAGCTCTACGTTGCTCTGTCTGAGCAGGGGGTTGGATAAGATGACCTCCAGAAGTCCTTTCCAATCTCAGCCATTCTGTGATTTTGTGACAAGTCTTACTCAAGACAGCATCAACACTCTGAAATCAAAGAATGGTTTCCATTGTTTGGGAATAATAGCTCTTAAAGGGCTATCACACTAGCTCCCACAAAATTTCCTTTACAGAGAGACTGCAAAGAGAAGAATAATTTGACAATTCTGACTGGTATACAACATTCTTCAGAGTAACATGTAATAACTAAACTAAGTAAATACCTTTAACAAAGGTCGTGAAAGATTCATGTCCTGGAATGACAAGTTATCATCATATTGAGACGCATCTTCAAAAAAGCTCCCTGCTTCCTAGAAACAGCAACATGACCACCACATGTTACCAGCAGGCTCTGGGCTGGTTTTTTTGAGTTCATTTTGCTAACCAAAGTCAAATTCCCCCACAAGAAACGCTGGAGTCACTCTGTCTAACACTTACTATTTCTCCCTTTTTTGATCTCGTCCGTTCCTTCACTTTGACTGTATCTGCAGAGAAAGAGAAACATGATAGTAATTGACAAGCACATCTAAACACATAACAAAATATAGCAATGACCATAATCTCTTTTTTTTTTTTGTCTGAATGATTTATTGAGGGAGGAGCCTCAGAAACAAGTACAGGCAGGCAATAGAGTAAAATGCTTGAACAAAGCCAGAAGCAACATCACAGAAGGAAGACAAGTTCTTGCTCACTCCCAGCAGTTTCACTACAGACTTTTCTCTAGTGAGCCAGGAGTCTGTCAGATTCTTGCCCCTCAACCATCTCCCTATGTACTGCTAATACCTGCTTTTGTGAAGATAGCTTCATCATCCAGTAAACCCTGAGACTCCACATCTTCTTCTTCATCCCTACTGAAATCCTCACACTCCTTCTTTTTTATTTTATTATCCTCAGTCTCCACATTTTCATCTTCCACTTTTGCTTGTTCAGCCTCTCTTTCCTAAGAAGAGATTAAAAAAAAAAAAGTTTTTTTAAAATAAAGGATAAAAAAGAAACATCAATCCTTTGTGAGCTTTGGTTTGTTGCTATTATCAGCCTATTCATAGACCCATGGTTTTGCATAACGTTATGCATTAACAATTCTGCATTCCCATCAGGTGTGGCTGGAAAACCAGCTGAGGTCATGAGCTCAGGATGCTGTCAGAGCCTATGCCCCTGGAGGGAACACAGTAGGAGGCCAAACCCATGCCAGTCTTGTCACGAGAAAGGCTCTAACCTGGAACTTCCTTCTCTGTCTCACTTTCTCAATCTTCTCATCCAGTGTTGTAGCTGCTCTCTAGGCAGAAAACCACAAAAGAGCTGTAACAGATGCATAGGAAAGCGTGGGGCACTACGCTTTGACACTACGGCCCCAGCCTCAGGCCTCACCTTGCTGCGGAGATGACGTAGCGTCTCCGCCCAGGCGCCTTCTCCACCGGCCTCCGCTTCACCGAAGACGAAAGCGGCGCTGAAGTCCCCGCTTGCGAGTCCGCGCCGCCTGGGACCCGGTACCCGGAGCAGATCCTGTTACACCACCAGTGAGCAACGTCCGCAGGACTGTCAAACCGGACCGCGCAGACCCCGGCCCCGCCCCGGGGAGAGCCAACCCGACCCGACTCAACGCAACGTGGGCCAACACAGCGCGACCCAATTCGAACCGGGCCCCTCACCAGCCAGTCCGCCCCGGCCCAGCCCACCCTCGACCCAGGCAAGAGATCTTGCCTGGCCCCACCTCCTCATCCTCAGAGTCGCCAGACTCGGGGTCCTGAGGCCCCACGTCCTCCTCTTCAATGGTGCCCACCAGGCCTAGGGTCTGCAGCATGGCCACAGCCAGAGGCCCCACTGGCAACCCGCTCTGCTCCCCGTGCTGCCGCGCATGCGCAATGGCGGCCGAACCCGCGCTTGTGGGTGGGGCAGTGGCTGACCCTCCCTGCCGGGCGGGACACAAATTTGAAGCCGCGGGGCGGGGCTGCGTGATGATTGCCGAGCGCTTGCGGTTTCCCCTGCACTTTGTGTCCGGTAGTGGAGGCAGGCGCGGGGGACTAGGAGCCGGGAGTGGCCTAGCCGGGCCGGGCCCAACCCAGCCCAGCCCAGCCCAGCCCAACCCGGTTCTATAGAACCGCAGAGCGCAACGTCTCGTGTGTGTGGGTGCCTTTGCTATACAGAGCTCCCGCTCGCCGGAAGAGGCGGTGTAGCGGTCTTCCGTTACCCGGAAGCGGACTTGACGCACAGTGCGTCTGTGACCTCAGGGGCGGGGTGTGCCTCTGGCACTTCTTACAGCCATGGAGGTTAAGGAGCCCCTGCTGGTCCTCTGCGGCACCCTGCGGGCGGTGCTGGCACGGATCCGAGGTGAGTTTTGGGTCCGAGGTGAGTTTTGGGTCCGAGGTGAGTTTTGGGTCCGAGGTGAGTTTTGGGTCCGAGGTGAGTTTTGGGTCCGAGGTGAGTTTTGGGTCCGAGGTGAGTTTTGGGTCCGAGGTGAGTTTTGGGTCCGAGGTGAGTTTTGGGTCCGAGGTGAGTTTTGGGTCCGAGGTGAGTTTTGGGTCCGAGGTGAGTTTTGGGTCCGAGGTGAGTTTTGGGTCCGAGGTGAGTTTTGGGTCCGAGGTGAGTTTTGGGTCCGAGGTGAGTTTTGGGTCCGAGGTGAGTTTTGGGTCCGAGGTGAGTTTTGGGTCCGAGGTGAGTTTTGGGTCCGAGGTGAGTTTTGGGTCCGAGGTGAGTTTTGGGTCCGAGCGGGCTCTTCGCGAACTGAGGTTTCTTTTTGCCGTTACAGAGGGTGAACCGGGTGAGGGCCGTGAGCCGTTCGAGCTGCCGCTCTTCTGGGACGCGCTAGGTACGGGTAGTGAAGCGGATCAGCTGCACAGAAAGTGCTGGGCTGGGTCAAGACTGGCGCGGGGCAGGCTGAGGCGTGGGGCTGTCCTGCGGGAGAGATCCCGGCATGTTTCTCACCACAGCCTTGAGATTTGCCTTCTACTGCAAGTCGCTGGCGTTGGTACAGCAGCGGCCAGTATCAAACAGTTGACACAGAACAAGCTGCAAAGGGGCTTGGAGCAACCTGATCTAGTGGAAGGTGTCCTTGCCCATGGCAGGGTGTTGGAACTGGGTGAGTTTTAAGGTGCCTTCTAACACAAAGCAACCTGTTATTCTATGTTTTTGAAAACCTTTGGTCTCAGTTAAAGCCTCTTGGTGAAGGTATCATGGACCAGGACACAAAATATGGTTGTGGATATCACTACCAGCTAAGTAAAAAAAAACATGGAATAAACATGGCACAAATGTATTGTGGATTTTTTGTGTACTGTGTATTGCTTGGAAGGAAGAAATTATTATCAAGCAGCAGGGCAAAATAGCATCAGAGGTGTTGTTCATCTGGCTGCTCTGTTCTTTCTTATTTTACCCAAGTTACTTTCTATTCTTTTGTTCCCATTGGATCCGTTCTAGGTCAGACATTCAAAGTAACATCACAGGAAGCTACAAAGCTGAGTCTGGCATTCTCACGGCCTCCACTGACTTCTGCTGAGGTGAGTGAAAGCCCTCACATAGTGAAGTAGCAGTGTGTGTGTGACAAGTTTTGGTATCTCTTAGTTCATTTGACTAAACAAACTTATTTGGTTCAGTGCAAAAAAGGGATGTCTGTGTGGGCTGTCTACTGTAGGGTATATTAATGAAGTTCAGGAATTCTCCAAAAAACTAATTTCTGTAAATCAGGAAGACATACTGAATAGAAGTAATTTTACATTCTTTTTTTTTTAGTATCTACAGCTGATTGCTGATAGATACAGGATATTGGACAGTACAGACCTTAGATCTAACTTTCCAGTACCTAGAGGGGGCCTGCAAGAATTCTGGAGAGGGACTATTTACAAGGGCCTGTAGGGACAGGAAGAGGGGGCATGACTTTAAACTGACAGAGGGAGATGAGATGTTAAGAAGAAGTCTTTGTATGAGGTTAGTGAGGCCCTGGCACAGGTTGCCCAGGGAAGCTGTGATTGCCCCATCCCTGGCAGTGTTCAAGGCCAGGTTGGATGCTGGGTCTTGGACCAACCTGCTCTAGTGGAAGGTGTCCCTGTCTGTGGCAGGGGGTTGCAACTGGATGAGCTTTTAGGTCCCTTCCGACACAAGCTTTGTAACATCGCTGTTAATTCAGAGACATTTGTAAAACCTGTGTTTGGATGAGAAAACAGAAAGTCATCTAGTTCAGAATAATCTAAGGTACTTCTCTTTAATGCATGACTGCTAAATCAGAACATGTTTTGCTGCCAAATCATGAGGTGACTTAAGATGTATACAGCTTGCTTACTGTATCTTCCTCTTGTGCTGTATTTGTTTCTTAAGTAAGGTAGCTATTACTGTACCTCCCTTTTCTCAAAGCAATGTGATTGCTTGTGAGACCTTCTAAATTCTATGCAGCCATGGACTATTCACAGTTAACCTTTTACCTATCCATTTTCAGGGTTGCCAGAAGCTGAGTGAAGATGTCCAAAATGCCATTCTTGCAGTTGCCACAGTGTACTGCTGGCTCCCCAAAGGCCAAGGTGAGATACTAACAGCAGGGCAGGCACCAATATATAGGGTGCTGGTTCTTTTGCCACTGTATAAAGAAACACAGTATTTCAGTGCCTAATGTAAGATCTGGCATCTGCAGGAAAGTAAGTTATCTTGAGCAGGTAGTTCCATTATCAGCTGTTCTGTAGACTTGCAACTTGTTTGAGTGAACCACTTTTCTGTCTACTCCTTTAGATTTCCATTTGTGAAAGAGCGATAATGTTGAAAATTGTATAGTTGATTGAGTGTTTGTATTTATAAAGCTTTCATATTTATGAAGTGTTGAGATACTTGTCCACATTAATTTAAAACTTCATTTATAAAGCATATCCACACAGATGGAGCAATCTGTGTGCCTGTCTTAGTAGTTGCTTTCTGTTGGTGCTGACTTTGTGGCAACTCTCTTGGTCTTTCTCAATCTTCACCAGGTACTACTCTTCGGAAGATGGTACGAGATGCCACCACTGAAGTAGTGCAAGGAATGATCCAACTCACAGAAACAATTCTCAGTGCTCCATTGGAGAGGTAGTGATTTTCAAGGGGGGTGGGGGGGAAGGAGAGAAAGTTACAAGCATACTTGTTAGGAAGCTGCAGGTGCAGGCTGCTTCCTAGGGGAAGGGGGAAGGCAGAAGCAGAGCATCAGCAAAGGCCCTGTACCCAGTGCCTGACTGAGAAGAACAGTGCTGGTGAGGTTCAGTTGAGTAGCAGTGAGGTCAAGCTGGAAAGTCAGGCTAGCAAGTCAGATCAGGGTCAGCTCCAGAGAGAGTAAACAGCATCATACACCATCTAGTGATTGCACAGCACACCCATTCTGATGAACTGGGCTGATGAGTTGGGTCTGAGGTGAAGGCAGGCAGATCAAATCAATTGGTCAGGATCCAGAACAGAATCAAAGAGAAGTCTCATACCCCTTTGGTATGAGACTTCTACCTTGAATATAGCCAACTAAATTGTACCTCACAGAGTACCTCACAAGAGGGCACCCTCACAGTGCCCTCTTGTTCAGTGACCTGGGTCAGGTACATTTGTCTTCATGGAGAATAGATTTTCATTCTCTCTGAGACAAGAAAAGATGCTGAGAGCAGGTTTACCATGAAGGTGCTGCATAGCATCTACTCTGTCAGTTTTTGCCCTTGGAGTGGACTGTCATATGCAATGGTTGTGCTGCTTTATAAAGCTTGTCACTGGACCAATACAGACTGCTTCCTGTCTTTATGCACTGCATGCCACTGCCCTTAGGCAGAGGTCAGTAGTCTCTAAAACAGGCATCTAGTTTGCATAGATACTGAAAGATACATGCCTAAGCACCTTGAATGGCCTTTGTAAGAGGCTTCTGGTTCTTGTTCCAGTGGATAATTGAACTTGATAAGACAAGCACTTTTAGCTTTACACAGACATGTATTACTAGTGACAAGCTGGCTGGTGATATCTTTCCAGCAAAGTTTCTACTAGTGTGCGTCTTTGGTGCAGAAAGTAAATAGTCTAGCAGAGTGATGTTACTGAGTTAAACTTGGGGGGCTTTGTTTCATTTCAGTTTATCTCAGGAACAGCTTACATCAACTGGTGGTGTGTGGGAGGCATGTGAACAAGTGTCCAGTCTTCCACGAGGTGAGTATTGTATATGCAGAACAGCAAAACTAAGACGTGTTGTCCTGAAATATCAATAGCCCTTGAAAGGGACATTCTAGCTACTACAGTGAAGGGTCACTCAATCTGCAAAACCTGTCTGGGTTTCAGATGCTCAGAAACCAGGCCATATGCTTTGCATTGCAGCAGTGCAGCTCTAAGCTCTGCAAAAGTTTGATCCCAGAATCTCAAGACCTAATGATTGCAAACCAAGATGAATGTTGTTGCAAACTGATTTGAATCAGTGGTGCCACACTTTTCATTTTCTTACATTTGCAGATAACCAGGCAGCAGTTGCTTCAACTCTGGCTGCATATCTAGGTGTGGTCAAGGATGCTCTGGAGGAGATGGAACATGTAAGAAAGCCCCTCAGCTTTTGAGTAACCTGCAGTGGTGAATTGCAGTGATGGTTTAGTGAGGGAATACAGAGATTGTTTTATATACAGACTTTGGTTTAAGTTTGTGATGATATGACTTAGATTGGTTCTGTGATCTAGCTGGAACTTAATGAGTGTTTAAACTCAAGTCTGCTTTATTTTATGTAAGGTTTCCATAAAGCTATGTCCTGAGTTCCAGGGGAATGTTGGAACAGCAGGGGAGGTTGATGTAACAATGGCAATACTTGCCAGATTCTTGCTGTTTGCTGTGGTGAATTGGGTTGGGGGATTAGTTCTTTTTAATTGAGTCCTGCTAGGATTAACAGAATCTGGTAGCTGAGGTTCTGGTTGGAGAGAAATTCCTTCATCAATTAATTGTGTGATTTCTAGAGTATGTTTTTCTCCTGGGTATTGTGTGGGTATTGCTGGAATTCTATTGGGCTCTGGGGTTTCAGTGCATCTGTGTTCTTAGGCTCTGGTGGAAGGGCAAGACCCATACAGTGACATCATGGAAGATGAAGAGTTGGGCTTTCGAGGTAACAGAGATACATATTGGTCAGAAGCTGACCGGAAGCTTCTTAGCTTCTGCATGGGATTAATGAAGGCTTCTAAAGCTTGCCTGAAGAAGGTCTTGGGTGTAGTGAAGGCTTATGGGAAAGCTGATTCTCCAGACCAGATTGCTCAGCTGGACGATCTTGCGGACATTGCTAATGAGATCAGTCCAAGGTAAGCAGGTCTCTCGCTTTTGCCACTTCTGCTCCAGAGCAGTCCTTGTCCTTGAGGTGTAGAGAACAGATTAGGAAAACCTTGTATGATAGTGTAAGTGTGAGATGGTGGTGGAAGCAGGTGTGTGGAAAAGCTATTAAGGTATAGGCTGTTTGGAGTTGTGCAAGATAGGAGAGGAGCTTAGAATCAAATAGGCTGGAAAAGACCTTCAAGATCATAAAGTCTGACTATTCCCTCAGGACTGCTGAGGTCACCACTAACCAATGTCACTGAGGGCCTCATCCACATGGCTTTTGAGCACTGTTTAATGAACATCACAGGGGTGGTGATTCCAGTACTATCCTGGGCAGCCTATTCCAATGCCTGACCACCCTTTTGGTGAAGAAATTTCTCCTAATACCAGTTTAAAAATCCCCTGGCACAGCTTGAGGCTGTTTCCTTTTGTCCTGTTACTTGGGAGAAGAAACCAGCCACCTCTTCTCCTTTCAGGTAGCTGTAGAGAGTGATAAGGTCTCCCCTGAGCCTTCCACACTAATCTCCCCAAGGTACCTCAGCTCATACTTGTCCTCCAGCCCTTCACCAGCCTCATTGCCCTTCTCCTCTGGACCTGCTCCGGCACCTCAATGTCTCTCTTTTACTGAGTGGCCCAAAACTGAAGGCAGGATTCGAGATGTGGCCCTACCAGTGCCCAGTACAAGGGGATTATTATTTCCCTGGCCCTGTTGGCTAATCAATTTCTGATACAGGTAAGGATGTTGGAATTCTTGGCTGCCTGGGTAGAAGCTGGCTCATGTTTAGCTCTGTCAATTAGCACCCCAAATCCTTTGCCATGGGCAGCTTCCCAGGCAGTCTTCCCCAAGCCTGTTAGCAGCACTTTGGTATGGAGGTGTGGCCATGTCTTACTCTTGAGGTGAGAGTGGCATGCAGTTGTCTGAGAAGGCAATGAGAAGTATCCCATGGTTATGACTGACATTGTGTCCTCATTATGCAGTGCTGTTACTGATGCATATTCAGGGTTGATATAAGCTTTGACCAGGATCCATGAGTTGTGCTATCAGGACTTTTCTTCCATTGCTCCCATCTTTTGTTCTAGTGTTGATGAGCTGGCACTGAGCATGTATCCACCTATGAATCAGCTGGCTGTGCGGCTTAATGTAAGTATCTGCAGCCTGCATGCAGCTCTACTCACTTGACTGTAGAGAAGGGGAAGAAACTGAATTGGAGAAATGACTGACTGTCAGGGAGAGGGTGTTAGTGGCTGTCTCACTAACAAGTTTTTAGGAATGACGAGTTCCCCTTTGGTTCCTGTAGACTTAGCTTCCTTCAGGTGGAAATGCATTCCTCATCTTTACTTTGTCTGGGAAGGGGGCGGCCACTTAAGCTTTGCCTCTGAACTATAAACCACAGAGACATCCAGTGACAGTACCTCAGGAAAGTGAGGTCTAAGGCTGCCTCTTACTGCATGTCTGCTTTCTCCTTGGGTAAGGTAGACTTGCTCAAATAAAGTTATGTCAATTAAAAATACATATTAAAAATTCTCACAGTGAGCATGGTTAAGTACTGAAAGAAACTGCTTGGAGCAACAGTGGAATCCCCATCTCCAGCAGTACTCAGAACTTGACTTGGTAAGGCCCTGAACAACCTGACTGAACTTTGAGGTAGGCCTTGTTTTGAGTAGGAGGCTGTATTAGATGACTTCTAGGTCTCCCTTGCATCATAGATTAGGTATGTATCTTCTCATATCTGAGGTTGTTTTTTTTTTTTTT
>NDXB01017335.1:59037-72370 GCA_002631895.1 Agapornis roseicollis | reverse complement strand
GTTTAGGTTTGTATTTTCTCATATCTGAGGTTGTTTTTTTTTTTTTTCTTAATTTTGATTTCATGCCTTTGGTCAGTGGCTTGATTTTTTTGGGGGGTAAAGAAAGTATTCCTTAAAACCAAATTGCATGACAGTCGATCACTTGTAAGTTCATACCTTATATCAGTTACTGATTTCTAATAGGCTTTATCTTTTTAAAGAAAAAAGCATTTCAACACATACTTTAAAAAACACTCTGCCTTTATTTTTGTCTGTCCCAGCCAGTGGTAGGTTAGGAGCCACTCCCTGCATGGCAGTGATAGATAGCTTCTTTCTGCATCAGATCTATGGCAGTTTTACTCATTCTTGGCTGTGCACCCTACTTTCTTTTCCAGTGCTGCTGAGTTCCTTTTTTTCCGTGTTTGGCTGATGTTATTTCCCTTTTGTTTCTTTCTAGGCTGCTAAGTTGACCTCAGTATTAAAGAAAGTCTTAGAGATTACAAGGTGAGTATAAGTTAGTTTTATATGTGTGTGTCCCCTGTGATAGCTTTCTGCTTCCTAAGGTGACTCATTTCTAGGCAGCAAATGCTGGCATTTTGCAATAATTACGATGTTAGTCACAAAGGGATGAAAGTAAGAACAGGATCATAGGGATAAAAGTGGTTCCCACCGAAGACACACATATAAGTTAAGGTTTGGCACTAGAGACTTAGATGTGGGTTCTTCCTTGCACAAAGCGCTTGGGCTATAGCAGTCATGTTTTAATGCCGTAGTAACACAGCACTTTGCAATACCAATGTGTTGTCTGGATGCATAGGTGTAAAGACACCCAGGAGGTTTTCCTAATGAATTTCCTCCACTTTTGCAGGACAAGCCATGTATGTCCACCATCAGAGGAAGGCTGGGTGCAGTTTCTAACTGGTGCAGTAGATCACAACATGAACAAAATCAAGAACTTCACACAGGGTCAACTTTAGTTCTCCTGTGTGTGTGTTGCTGCCACTGTTTCTGGCATGTACTTTTCCGGTGAATCTTGGTATTCTCCAGCTATTGGGAGTATGGTAACTGTGTTTTTAGGTGAGAATTTTACTGACAGTTGGTAAAACTTTCCCAGGGAATTGCCCTTTGCTACTGAAGAAGGTATCATTTTGCTTGGATTCCTGGGATCCTGAAGTAGTGCAGGGCTGCATCTGGTTGCTGTGAATATGCCCCGTTCTTCGGACATTGCAACTGGTATGGGTTCAAAGAACAATAAAATATTGCTAGATTTGCATGAGTGGCTTTATCTTTTCAGGTGGCAGAAGGATATGTACAGAAGGAATGGGTCTTGCTCCTTTTGCAGGAAGCTTCATGAACCATTAAAACCACGTAGTACTGCTGCTATTTCCTGTCTAACCTTAGAGAAGAGTGAACTATCTCTCTTTGCTGTTTCCTCAGAAAGCAATAGAAAATACTATTTACTACTTTGCCAGTGTCAAGGATCTGTAGGGGAATAATAGTATTTCTCTAGCGAAATGTTACATCTGTCATCACTTTAAAGTTCTAGGTTATTCCTTTTTGCCGTGGTAGGGAAAAATGGCTAAGTACTGGTGGGTTCAGCACATATGCATGATGAGAAATGCAGCATTTGCTTGAGCATTTTACCCCATCAGGTCGAGCTTGAAAACTGGAAGGGGCATAATGGCAGATGGAAGAGAGTTGAGTTTGTACAAATAATCAGTCAGTCATGGTTTTAAATATCTTTAATTCAGCTGTTAGCATCTCTGCTTGCTTGAGACCAGGGCACAGGCTTGCTTGAGACCAGGGCACAGGTCATGACTGTGCTTCTGTAGAAGTACAGCAGGATGTGTTCTAAATTGGGCATCAGGCAGTTGCAATGTTGATAGTTTTGTAGCTCTTCAGGTTCTGGAGTTGAAGGCAGGTAAGATGTGCAGTGAGCCTTCTGGGCCCAGCTTGGGTGGGGGTGAATGGGATTTGCAGCTGTTGAGTGCTTTTAGGTTGCACAGAGCCCAGCCTGAAAGGTGAGAAGGGATTATACACGAAGTGCACCTCTTTGTAGTTCTAGTTCTTGGCCCAGGAGGTGCATTTGATCTACACAAGTGTGGGGCCAGAAAAGGAAAGGGGGTTGAGGGGGCGAAGGTGGCAGGTAGTGGTTACCTGAACTACCCCAATGGAACTGTTATGTAGTGATGGTTTGGGGAGGAGTATGTGTCAGGAGGGTTGAACTCCCCATGGGGAGTAACCCCATAGGGTACTTTGCCCTAATGCAGCTTCTTGAGAGCATTGTGTGTGTGTAGGCAAGGTTAATGCCTTTTTGTGTGACTCAGCTAAACTAGGTTTGTCTGGTTCTTCAGGGAAGGGGAAGACACTGTTTAAATTTTACCCAGGGACTGTCTTTATTGCTGACAGTGGGTAGTATGTGGAAGGATACATCGCAAATAGTATAGTTTCACCCCATTCACATATGTTCACATGGCCATCTAAAAAATGATTTCTCAGCAGCAAATAATTTCTCAATTTTGTAGCTCATTTCAGCAACCTATAACTGTTGTCTTATTTAATGTGTGTTTCCCCCTACGTCTTGTGGTACTTCTCATTACCCTTCTTGTTGGCAGGGAGCTTTCCTTCTGCTGTCTAGGCTTTTGGGGTTGAAGTTTTCACAAATGTTGTACTGACTTCAACTTATGTATTACACATCTGTTGAAAGTTCTGTTACCTGGATTTTCTCCTCCTCAGTGAAAATCTTCTATATTATCTGTAAATAAAGGATGGGATGCCTGGGGCTTTCACGCTGCTGTAGTCTCTTCCTGACATGTTGCTGCTCACTTAGTTTTGGGGACATCCTTTCCTACACAAGGGTTTCTCTAGCTGTTCTTAGATAATTCAGTTTGCACTTACGTGTACTTTCTTTGTTTGTAAATGAGCCCTCGCCCTGCAACCACTATCACACACTTCTTCAGGGGTTCGGTGAGAGGGTTCAGGATGCCAATCTTCACTGTGCTTGGCTGATACTGTACCATGGTTTCTGGAAACTGTTGGAAGAAGGAAATGAGCTGAAACTGAGAGAAGGAAAGGGATTGTTCTGTGTTTAGAGGGATATATATATATATATTTTTTTTTTTTTTTTTGTGTGAGAGGTTTCAGTCTGAGCTGCCAGTTGCCAGAAGGGGTGAAGTCCAGCTTACTTTCTTCTTGACTACAGTATTCTGCTGTAGTTCTGCATCATGTGATTTCCATACTGGTGAGGGAGTTGGGAGTCATTATGATTTCCTTATGCTCACACATAGACAAGGTAGAAGAGGGAGTACTGTATACAACAATGTGGCACAACTCATCTTTCCCAAATTGATGTCTCAGTGCTTTGAAAAAAGCCTGAGAGCTACTCAACCCAGCAGATTTTTTCTCTTTATGACTATGAAAGCTGTTTTCTCATTACTGCAGTAACAGAACAACCGATCTAACCTCAACAGTGAGAGGGGGATCACAAATGATGATCTCCTCCTGTGCAAAGTATATGTAGAAGGAGTCCTCGTCTTTCAATACGGCAGTCAGCCTAAGCAGATGGTCCTGTCCCAGTTCATCTTTGTACTCTGAGTAAGGCACAAAGACTTGCAGGTTGTTAGCTGGAATACAGAGTGATGAAATACAGATGACAATGCAGATAAGTACTATTTGGTCTTAAGCTGCATAGTGCCTAGGAATGTTTAATGCCCAATATTGTACTAAAAGCCACGACATTTAAAAGCTTAAGTGATTCCAATTGCGTTTGCAGATTCAAAATTTCTTTAAGTGAACACTGACAAATGTTTTATTTCTCTCCCTTATAATCAACTATTTGGGAACCTTTTGTAAAGTTATGGCTAAGTGCATTTTTCCTGAAGTGAGAGGACTAGACACACTTCTCTAGCCATGTACCCAGTAGAATCCTTACCTTCATTGCTTCTCAGGGTAAAATGAAACTCTTCCTTCCAAAGTTGGGTAATGGGAACACCATTATAATGTAGAGACTGGGCCCCAACTAGTAGGTGAGTAGCCTTTTCTCCACCACTGTGGTTAAATACTTCAATGGAAAGCGGAAGATCTTGTCCCCGTAGTAGAGAATTCCTCAGTTGGAGATGGATAAAGAGGTTAACTGGCTGTTCAAGGGCTGTAGGAACGAAGCTGAACTGTGTTTTGCTGCTGCTGATTGCCTCCAGTTTCTTTATCTTTGTGTAGGCTTTGTCAAGTACTACTTTTTCCTGAAGAGAGCCTGTCACAAGGGAGCACATATTTTAGAATTCTTTACTAGTATGAAGCAGTAGACGCAGAAGGATGGCATTGAATTATTCTGGCAGTACTGTAGATAACTGTTTCTATCTTTATAGAGAGAGAGCCTGCTTTGCTTCAGTTGGAGCAGATTGAGAATTTCTGCTGAGAGGACAGTCATTGGATGTACCTGAAAGATTCGATTAGTGTTTGCCTTAGTTTTTAAAGTACCTTGGTGCTAACATTTGTCAGAATAAAAGAAGCAGTTGCCTTTTTAGCCTTAGGTGTAGCTAAGGCACAGGACTAGGTTGTGATGGACTGCTGCCAAGGAGACAACATGCCATGGTCTAAGATGGAATGGTAGGGTTGGGTAAGGGAAATAACACTCAGTGATGGATTCTGAAGGGGGAGTTACTTTTTGAAGGAGGGATTTAGACAATATCTGGGAACAGTCCTTTTCAGAAAGCTGGAATCTGAAATGTATCTATATATATTACAGAGATAATGGGAGGTGAAGATACAGAGTGTACAGGTAATAGAAATCAGGAAAGGGTTTCCAGACAGGAAAGTACCTGTTGAAGAAAGGTCTTGCTCTTGAGAGAACTCATTAATGCAATGAAGCAGGAAATTTGCACATGACTTCTGTAGACAGCAAGAGTAAGGTGTCCTTGTACCACTCATAAGGGGGAAGTAGTGAGAAGTGGATGACCCTAATGCTCTGGTACAGCTCTGCTCTCTAGTCCTCCTTGTAATGCTGGCAGGGAAAATGTATTCAGTCACCTGCCTTCTCCATTCTGTTCAGCCTGGAGAAAAGAAGGCTGTGTGGAAACCTCACAGCAGCCTTCCAGTAACTGAAGGGGGCCTACAAAGATGCTGAGGAGGGACTCTTGATCAGGGGCTGTAGCAAGAGGACAAGGGGTGATGGGCTTAAAGTGAAGCGAGGAAAGTTCAGATTAGCTAGAAGGAAGAAAGTCTTCACTGTGTGGGTGGTGAGGCACTGGAATGGGTTGCCCAAGGAACTTGTGAATGTTCCATCCCTGGCAGTGTTCAGGGCCAGGTTGGATGGAGCCTTGGGTGGCATGGTTTAGTGCCAGGTGTCCCTGCCCACAGGAGGGGGGTTGGAACTAGATGATCTTGAGGTCCTTCCCAACCCTAACTATTCTATGATTCTGTACCTTCAGGATACTTGTAGTTGTGTGTGATATCCTCACAGCGTTCACTGTCCACACTCTTGGTGCTGATGTTGTTGCCAGTGTACTTTGTGC
Organism: Agapornis roseicollis; assembly: GCA_002631895.1. Lineage (NCBI taxonomy): Eukaryota > Metazoa > Chordata > Aves > Psittaciformes > Psittacidae > Agapornis > Agapornis roseicollis. Next base: position 66,881 of record NDXB01017335.1, on the reverse strand, counting down.
TACCGAGAGCTGGCTTGAGAGTATCATCTGTTTTTTGTATCCAGACCTGGCACTTGGCATTGATGGCAGCAAAGAAGTAGCAGACATCATAATTGGCTTCTGTGTCCCCTTCCTTGATGGCTTGAACAGGGGCTGGCCCACAGAAGGATGGACCTGAAGAGAAATTGTGACCTAGCTAAGACTCAAATGCTTTACCAAGTGGACCCATGCGTAGTTTAGACCAATACCAGGAGTGGCTAGGTATCTAGTTTTGGAGATCATTAGGTAGCAGTGTTATGAGAGAGATACACAAACCAAACAGATGAATGATGATTTAGTGCTTAAATTCAACAGGGTGAGTTCTTGTCCTTTTGCATCCTTCCACTAGAAGTTGGGAAGGGAAGAAGATTGAACTGCTTTAATTTTTCACTGCTCCACTCCCACCTCTGTACCTCCCCAAAGCCCATCTTTGATATTTTACCTTTGCTTTTTTCCTGGCAGGTGGCATCCAGTGCTTGCCACCCACTGTATTCTGGTAGCAAGTCTGCTCGAGCCATCCAGCATTCATTCCAAACGTGGAAGGTCCTGCAAGAGACAGCATCATGTGCTTATACCAAGGGACTAAGATCTGAGGTACAGTAAAGTTTTATCCGAACCACAGCCATTTAATGCTCCTTTGAAAGAGCTCAATGCATGTTGAGGAGTGCAGAGACCAGGGGTTTTGACACAAATGGGGTTTCTCCAGCTGGACTGGAGACTATCATTCTTCCTTTGTGGGCCCTAGTAATAGGGTGCTTTTCAGTTTGGGTTGTGGTGATTTCTCAAAAACAGGTCATGTGGACAGGATTTCAGCTGAGCTGTCTCTTAACCACCTCCTTGCAGCTGTTTACCTTTTTCCCGCACCTCCGTCATTACCTAGATACAGGTATTGTCTCAGATTTGTGCTTGGGCCCTTCCATGTTTTCTTACCAGACACGAGCGTTCTTGTCTTGTGTTAGCAGTTTCCCATCTTCATCGTAATACTCATTCACACTCAGGCTGCTGTTAGTGTTGTGAGCCCATGTAAAGCCTGTGACCACCCTGGTAGGAATTCCCAGGCACCTTAAAACTGTGCAGAAGAAAGAGCTGTGAATCAGTTGTACATCCTGCCCTAAGGGTCCTGTAGTGATGTAGAGCATTTTTTGGTGCTAGGCCTATTAGGAATGAAGTAGTGATGCTGAATGTTGATGAAGAAACTCTGAGGGTCTGCTTGTCACCTAAAAATTAAAGGTTATTTTACTGGGTTCTGTGTCAATCCAAGAACTCAGGTGTATGCTAGAGATTCTGCAAATAAGGCTTTGCTCAGCACAGAAGTCTTTGAATCACAACTATACCTGAACACATGACTGCAGCAAACACCCAGCACTGCCCATAGTGAACAGGCTTGCACTGCGATGCAACCCACTGCCGGAGGATGGGACTGCTTCCCAGCCATTTGAAAGGGGCTGTCCCATTAAAGTATTGCCCAGTCCCATGTTCTGTCAGGATTCCTCTAAACTCATCACAGTTCAGCTGCAGAGAAGGAGGAGAGAAAGATGGATTAAGGAATTGTCTCTCTTTGATAGGTATGCCTCATCCTGTTCCCTGAAGCTACCCCCAAGGCAGATGAAATCAAATGGATGTTTTGTGCAAAGAATGAAGGTTGTGGCTGTGCAGTACAGGTACAACAGCTTCCCCTGAGATTTATTCAGTAAGTGTACTGCTATTGCTAAGAAACTCCTGCAGCCCTACTTGTTTGCTGCAGGAATATCAGGAAGGGCTGGAGTTGGGCAGGAGATGTTTGGAAGAGCCCTGAGAAGGCTTCCTCTTTGGTCAATGCATTGTGTTGCCATAAACTGGAATTGAGAGATGCTGGCCTTTGCTCTGTATTAGGGCCCTCTCTGCTAGTGTTAGGACTGCTGGCAGCTCTCCTTACCATGGCAGCAACTGTACGGCAGATGTAAACAGGGTTCTTGCGCTGGATGTGATCCTTGTCTTTATGGCGTTCACCTACATCCAGCAGCATGAAGCAGATGTCAACAATATTCTCCTCAAACTGAAATTAAGAACACATTATTTCAGAAAATTCAGCCTGAACGTTTTTTCTGTGGAGTCCCTGCAAGGATTTGTAACTCTGCAGATTATTTCTCTCTTTCCACTGATAGTCTTATAGAAGTGGGCTGTAGAGAAGAGGTCCAGGCAGAGATTTGGAGAGGGAACACAACATACTAAAGGCAGACTTACACCTTTATTGAGGCAAGGTGAGAAATGCAATAGCATGATACTGCATTCCCTGACTGAGGGGAATTGATGCTTTTCTGAAGCACTCTCCAGGCTGACACAGAGGTACTTTTTTCAATCTGGCGCACTGAAATGGGATAAAGTCCTTTTCTAATCACTGTCTATATCAGATACCTTGGGCAGATTGGAAGATCTACTTGTCTGCACTTTGCCTGTAAAATAGAGAAAGTAACTAAGCTTTGTTAAATGCTTTTATATCTGTTGATAAAGGAAGGCACACAAAGCCTAGATATAGATCAATGCATTTCTTCATAAAGGACAGCCTGAGAAGGTAGCTAAAATTACATATACTGGTTTATGGGACTTCATACATAGGTCCATGTTCTCCTGCACATTCTTAGACAAAGACAGGGAGTGCAGAGTGCAAGTTCTTTCATCAAAGCCACAGTATGGAAATGAATGGCATACACACAGGAGATATGCATCCTTCCTTTGCTGGTGGTTATAAGAGAGGACAGACATACTGGACCTCTTGCTTACCTGACTGAAGTCCCAAGGTTGGGCTAGGACTGCGTTTTCTGTCCCCCAGTAGATGACACCGTCTTGGTTTAAAATGTACTCCTGCCTCTGTGCCTCATTAGCCAGGAACACCTCATCGTCTAGATGAGAAAAAAAAAAAAAAAAAAAAAAAAAAAAAAAAAAAAAAAAAAAAAAAAAAAAAAAAAAAAAAAAAAAAAAAAAAAAAACATCAGGAAGAGAGTATTCCTGGTCTCAGATGCGCTTGCATCTCTCTTACACGAGCAGATCCCACTGCACTTGAGGGACTTCAGCAGTGCCTAGCATTGTGCCCTGAAAAATACCACAAATGCTGATTCATACAGGAAAGAAGAATTTCATTGTCATATCTGTTTACTTGTTTGAAAAAGTTTCTCCAGACCTAGGCTATTGCACTAGCTGGCTCTTTTAGACTCCTGGCTGTTGTTGACTTCTCTGTTCCTAAAAAACATACAGTGGTTGTAATGAGACCAGTTATAATCTTGACTCCTCCCAAAATCTCTATTGCAGGAGGACAGGGCTCTGGCAGTGGAGTACTCCAGGAAGGGGTAGAAGTGCTGAGGCAGGCAGCTTCGAGCTTTTATTAGCCCTTACTCCTTGCCAAGGTGCTGTGTGGAGGGGGCAGGAGTGGTGGTCAGTGCTAGGTGAATCAGCTTCCATGAAGACAGAGTGCCAGAGCTCAAAAGCTGCTTTTGTGAAGGGACTGATCCTGTCCTGACTTTACTGTTTCTGACCACATACCTTGGCACCATGGATTAAAGAGAAGGGTGAAGTTGCCCAGGAGATGGTCAGACTTGGAGGCATGTAAAAGCAGAGCATACTGGCCAATGGGAGCATTGGCAGGCGTGTTCACAGAGATGGTCCAGAAGCATGGGTCCTGTTCTTCCAGTGCCGCACTCCACTGCTTCTGGTCTCCCAGGCTGGAGATGGGAAATTCAGTCTGGGTTCCGTCTGCTTTAGAAGGATGGGATCCTGTAGCCAAAGAGAGCTGGTTGTTTCTATACCAGACACACATCCTTACCCCATGCAGACTGCAGGGGCCTAGACTAGGTCTGTAGCCATGACTCTCCTTTCTTGTGAGAGAGTCTTAACCCTTTAGCAGTTTAATGCCTAGTGAATCTTTTTAAGGTTAATTCTGTGCTCAGGCCTCCATGTTTGAAAATGGGATGTGTATTTCATAGATTTGTAAAAACCGGGAACAACCAGAATGACGCAGGCCTGCTGCTCCTGGATTTCAGTGTCTTGTAATAAAAGTCAAAGCCAGATGCTCAGATTATGCTAAAATAAGCTGGGGCTGAATGCTGCTACTTTTCTCAGGAGTTTTACTAGGAAACAGTCTGTAACAGCAAACATCTGTAACGGGCTAGCTGAGTTTGAATGTTCTTAAACCATTCCTCTCCAGGAGAGAGGAAAGATCCCATGAGTACTTTCAAATCAGAGAGTAGTGAACCTGCATTGATTATTGTGATGCAGTGTCTCTTCTGGAAAGTGGTTCCTGCAATCACAGCAGCAGGAGACTCTTCTCTGACTTAGATAAGCAGTTAACTGGCCTCACGTCTAAATCTGGGCACCCCTGTCCAGCTCTGGACATGTCTTTTGCCACCAGCTCTGTTCTTAAGGTTGATGGAGAACCAGAGCTCTGATAGCAATGGTAATGATGTTACCTGTCTGTACTATGAGGAGGATCCTCTTCAGCTGCCACAGGTAATTGTATATTGGAGCTGAGAAGCATACAGTGATAGTGAATGGCTGTCCTCGCCTCACCATAAGCCTTTCAGTGCTGATTTCTTCTGTGTGGTGGTTTTTGTTGTTCATTGTGACCTTGAAATCACATTTTTTGATGCTCAGACCTGTAGCATGAGAAGATACAGAATGAGTTTGGGGCTGTGAGCTGCCTACAGTCTGGTGCTGGACCACATCCTGAGACACACAAACAACTGATCATGTGTTTCTCCAATCAGAGGGTGACCCCCTACCTTTGAGACTTTCTGCCAACTAATTGTAAGGGCCTTTGCTGTGAACTTAGTTGTTCTTGTGTCTTGAGCTGCCTCTGCTTATATCTTAGGATCAGTAAATGAGCCAAGTGATGATACAAAAGCTTTTTCCTACCCAGGAAAGGAGATAGAACAGGCCTGAGCATTCAGATGGTATAGATGTATGTTAGTATTGAGCATGCTCTGTGACTACATTTGGAGTCTTGTTCTCTCTACTCGAGGGTGCATATGGCACTCAAAGCAGCATCTCTCCATGCAGTTACATGGTTGAAATTGTGCACTTGAGATAGGCTATTACACCCCACTTGCAGTGTGGGTGTGAGCTCTTCCAGCAGTCACTGTACTGTGTATGTCTGATATGGACAAAGAACAACAGCTGGTGCTGGTTCAAATGTAATGTGCCAGTATAGTCTTGGAACTATACTGGCAACAAGTAAGAAATGTTTTCCTTCTTTGCACCACATACAATTATCAGTCTCACACCCAGAGCTGCAGGAGGCAAAAGAGCTCCCTCTCCTGTCTCCTACACTTGCATCACACTCATCATACATGCTTTTGTCCAGCACCAAAAGAGAGAAAAAAATTGTCACAATTTCAAGCACCCAATTTGGTGCTCAGTGGCTGTACTGAGATCATGTATTTGCACTTGTCTTACGGTTTTGCTGGTGGTCTTAATATTTCCAGACTTCTTGCTGAGAAGCAGATAATACCCTGGTTTTTTTTCTCAGTGTTGTTTTTCTCAGCCTGGGGATCAGGCTGACCTCACTTATCTCTTCATCTTTCAACTCATCACTTAGATCCTTGAACCTGTGTTTTGTAAACTGCTGTCTGTTACATGACACATTCTGTCGCTTACTTTGCCTTGCTGGCCTAGGCTCTCCCTTTGTTCCAGCTAAAAGAAAAAATAATCCACGGAGTGTTCCCCTGCTGTCTAAAGCCATTGCTCCTGTGTTAAAGCTGCAGTGAGTGCTCTTTGCAGTTATCAGTGGTTTGCTCTGTTCTTACATCTGACTTGCCTTGTCCTTTGCATTGATACCTTCTGTTGCTATTGTTCCTTCTGTGTTTGTTGTGTTTCATTTTTCCAACACTAATTTTGTCATGTGTTGCTTTCAGTGAATGATTCTGGTCTGGCTTTCAGATCCCTTTATAACTGTCCCAGCTCATAGCTGTGCACCAGTTTAAGCTTTACAGAGCCAGCTCTGACCTCATATTTTCTTCTTTGTGATGAGTATGTCTGTTCCAGCAAACTTGTAGCCTGGTGGATCATTTGTAGACTGGTGAGTCACATGCACCCTGGCTCCTTTTTTTATATGACTTTTCATATGACTTCTTATATGACTTTTTTTGTGGATCTAACTTTCTTGAAAGGTTGCTTGGAACCTAGACTGTCTTCTTGCTCAAGTAGCTAAAACACTTTGTAATCTCTCTGCTTCAGTTTTGTAGTTTGGCTTACTTTCCCCATCACCTGCCCCCATCCCCAGTGCTAAGGATACCTCACTTGCCTTTGCTTCTAAACTTTCAGATGTCTGCCTTAGCTGCTTCTTCCTGCTTCTCTTAAATGCCCCTTAGGCATTGATAGCAGCTTTTGTTTGCTTCCCCTTTTTAGGCAGTGCTCTGTGTGAATTGAGTTCCCTTAGCCTTTAGAGAATTTTCTTGGCTCTTGCCCTGTAAGAAACCCAACTCTTTTACAAAACTCATGAACACTGTCTTGGAGCAGGGACAGTTGCTTTACCTGACAAACAACTGGCAAATGCATGGGACTAGCCAAAGTGATTTTTGCTTACCTTGACCCATGTCTAGTTCCCTGTACTGTGAAAGTCTTCAGCTTTTCTTGCTCTGATGGGCAATGGCTCCTTCCTTCAGCTTTCCTTCAAAAATATCCACTTGCAGAGTTGTTTGCTCAATTTCTTTATATGGGATGGGACGTGATGTGGAGACCTCTCCTTCATTTTATCTTGCTGGCCTGCTGTGCAGATGTTGAGGACTCTTATCTCTCAGACCACACTAGAGACTCACAGAAAGGGGTAGCTTCCTACATACAGATGAGGCTAAATTCCACAGTGGGATGTGAAGTCTTTAAATCAGCCAGTAACAATTTATTTCAAGAGTATTGGAGATGCCAATGTAGAAAAGAGAGTAGGAAATTCAAATCTTAATTTGGCTCTAAACAATGCAAGGAACGCACTTCAAATCTAAGTGCTGAAGAGCTGCTCTCCAACACTGGCCCTAAACTGTTTAGCTCCTAAACCCTTCAAGGAGTAAAAACCAAAGATCAGTACATCCATTAACCTTGCGCCTAATTGATAAAAGGTCCCATGGACTTGTGCACGTTCAGGTACTTAAGAGGGTCTCGAACCTGATTCTGTCCTACAGTGGGCCTAAGGTCTTCATTCTCACAATCCCTGCATCTGCCTGTCAAGACTTGGGCAGTGTGGTTGGAGCATTTGCCAGTGAAGACTGAGGCAAAGAAGTCATTAAGAACCTCAGCCTTCTCCTTTTGACATTTTTAAATGTCAGTTTTAAAATGTGTGAGTTTAGTAAGTGTCTAACTTTTTTATGTAAACAGCTACGTGCAGTATGTAATGCCTAGTTTCTGCTCATAATCAGATCTCCGCTTTCTTTGTGCGGTTTTTTTGGTACACACGTGTGGCTGCGTATAGGATAGTGCCATCTCCTGATCAACTTGGTAACTGCAAGTAATGTTCGCTACCCAGGATGCATGTTGAAAACTGAACAAAGAGCTACCTATTGCCCCTTTGTATCTTTCTTTACACGGAAAAGGGCTAAAAAAGTCTACTAAAAAGGTTAGCGCTCAAAAGAGACTCCTGCATCCAGTGCTCAAGTGCTTGTACTGGCATTGCATCTGGTGAGGATTTGCAATTCTAGGTTAGATACCTGAGGTTTTCTATCCAAGGTCTGAGAGAAGGAAATGAGTTGGCCACTACAGAGCTCAAAACATTTAGCAGAAGTGCTGATATTTCCTACTTGTAAATCACCTTTCTTTCTGTCTGGAATATGGGGATCTCATGTGTTGATTTTTTTTTTTTTTTTTTTTTT
>NDXB01017335.1:33399-49919 GCA_002631895.1 Agapornis roseicollis | reverse complement strand
TTTCTGTTTGTTTTTTTTTTTTTTTTCTCATTTAATTCCCATTGCAAACTCCTTACCATCTCTTAGGGTCTTCTGGACAGGAAGGAGCCAAAAATTAATATATGTACCTATTTTTGGGCATCAGAGTTCAGGTTTGAACCCATTGTGGCTGGCTGATTTAGTCAGCCTGGTCCTAACTTTTTTAGCTACATCAGCATATGGTGTTGAGTATAGCACAGTGTATGATACTTACCAGACTGAGAACATAATGAGAATACAAGTATTAATGTTAACAATTATGTTAATAATGGTCCAACACCCCAGTTGCATTTCTCCATTGTTGAGTGTATGTTTATACAGAAGTTTCAATCAACAGAAACATAAACCCTTTTTGAAACTTAGCCACTGCATTGAAGTAATTTGATTCAGGTGCCTGCCTTATATAAGGTGACTCTTATTTGCATGATGCAGCATAGAAGTCTTTTTACAAAGTCTCACTAAAACTTGGTATTCAGAGATCACCAGACCTATAAAAATCCAGCATTTTGTTCCTCTGCGTAACTTTGCTTTTCCCGCATGCTACTGACAATGGTTTGGGATAGCTAATGTAGTCTGGAGCTCTGAAAGACTCCACAAATTATCATACTCCCTGTATGTTGTTTACAGTACAGTAGCCAGACAGCATTCAATCCCATGTCTGGTGCAGCATGTGAATGTGCTGAGCTGTCCAAAAGAAGTTAGGCTAGTTAGACTAAAAATTGCTTTTTATCCATTGTGCAACATCTGTCACTTGTCTGTCTTAAGGCAGTAAAGAAGAAAAAGATAGCCTCTGGTTCTAATTATTCATAATTTGAGATGTTACAAGGTGAAAAGTGCCCCTTTTCCTGATAAGGTAAAAGAACTTCTTTGAGGATTAGTAATAAGAAGCCTGACAGCCCCAGCTCCAGGTATTATCAGTTAAGTAGATTTCTTTTGTAAAAAACCATGTTTCCTAAATAAAATGGAAGAGATTAATTAGACTTCCCTGACAACAGTGGAGTCCTAGATGTGAACTAAATCTCTGCGTCTCTGTTTCCCTCTGTTTCTGTGGAGATAATCTTGCCTTGTAACCCTCTTAACACAGAACTTTTATCAGTGCTGTATCAACAAGCACTGGCAAGAGTGCCACAGCACAGCTATGTCTTGGAAGTTTGCTTTTCTTTAGTGTATTTCATTTCACTTGTATCATATGGTTTGTTACTACAGCAACAAGATCAAATCACCCTCAGGCATGATTTCACTTCCCACACTCCTTTCCATGAGGAGTAAATAGAGTAATGATTCTAGTTCTTCTCAACACACCTCTACAGGGTCATAAAGGGGACTAGCTTTTACCTTGATGGTGAGGAAAGGATGCTGAAGTACAATATCCTTCTCCACTAGAAGTGAGTCTCCCTGTTTGATTTCACACACAGCAGTCACTAGGATCCTTCCTAGGATTTTTGTACTGGGAATAGGAGATCTTGATTGAAATCTTTTTCACTGGAATGTAAATAAAAACAGGGTTTCCCTCTCTTCTTTTTTCTATGTCTAAGTGCCAGCTATCTGTAGTCTATCTGTATTTTAAGGAGCAAGGATGTTATCACCCAGGGGCTGTCCATTTGTGGGTGTGGCAGGCCATAGACAGGAATGGTGCTCATGGGTGACTTTTACTTACATTCACATCAAATGCTAAATTCCCAGGTACAGTTTGGTAGCTGGACAGTTTGGAGGATGGATGTATGTGGCAACCCTTGTTGGTGGGTTTGTTGATTTTTTTTAACTATCTGAAGCTGAGCATTTAATGCTCCTTCTTTGCAAAGAAGGCAAAAGTGATTAGGTAGATTGGTTTAAATGCCCTTGCTGAAGCAGCTGTCCAGCCTCTGTCTTAAAGAGCGTTCACCATCAGCCTGTGTGCAGTGGCTCTCAGTACATTGAGAAAAAACGTTAAACTACTGTTGGAACAGTGGAAAGGCTTACAGCATGTGTGTGTTAGCTTCAGAAGGTTAGCTATATTAATCTCTTCTACATGTCTCATTTTTCAGCACCAGCCCTATAAAAGCAGGGCAAAGACCACTATCTGCAGGTAGTTCCTGTTTTGCTGCAAAAGACGTATCCTTTTGTTTCCTCCTTAAATCTGTGTTTATATTTTGCTTATGGGGAGCTGATATCTGAGTATTCTCCTGTGTATGTCTTGTAGTTGTTCTATCTTATCAAAAAAGGTCTTAATGTAGAACTAATAATGACTGTGCTAGGTCAGACGAAAGGTCACCCTGCTCAATGTCCTTGCTGACAGTGCTCAAAAGTAAATGGTTAAGACAGGGCAAATACATATGTTTCTCTTCCTCTGAACAGCCTTAACCTCCAACCATTTGCAGGTCCTGCACTTCTTGAGCCTTTCATTATTTCTATGTGATTTGGCCACAAACCAAAGCTATTAATTATTGTAAGCTGTAATAAAATTAAAATTACCTTTTTCAGATCCAAGTTTGATAGACCTAGACAACTGCAAAATCTCTGCCTTATGTTTTCTTGTGTAGAGAATGGCTGAAGCCCTCAGTTTAACCTTTATGGTCTTGAAATCTGTGATTAAGTTCTTGAGTGCCAAGGTTAGGAGGATGTCCTGGCCAATTACAGGAGATGCATCAAGGATCAGCTTCCCTGAGATACTGGGGGTTTGTGCAGGCTGTGTCATATTTTGTCTCCATGCTACTGAAGATTGTCTTCTGTGTCTTTTACTTTTGGTTCTTTTCCCAGTGCATCTCACACCAAGCAGCTTCAGTGCCTTTTTATACACCTGCCTTTCTTTCCAGGATCCTGCTTTGAAAGATAACATAGTCAGAGGTCTCATGAATGTTGGGTATAGTGCAAGGCAGCTGTATTTGCTCTTGGTAAATACAGTTTAGGAAAGCTGAGAAGGGCAAAAATATACATGAGGAGAAAGTGAGGTCTAACCTAAATAATTGTCATACAAAAGCAAATGAGTGTACATGGCCATAAAGCCTGGAACGTAAAACCTGCCTGTCAGCTTCAGCTGGTTGATCATAGGCACTTGTTAGAAGTTAGGAGCCTGGAAGAGCTCCTAGAGCTCAGTGCTTCGTAAGCTGCTGTAATTGCCATCTCTTCAGAAATTAAGAAGGGTGAAAAAATCCTTTGCAAGAACTCTCCCCAGGTAACTCTCCCAAGTGGCTATTGCTGCGTTTCATAACAGAAATATTCTCACCACCTGATCAGAACAGCTGGGACAGGATGTTTACAGATGTAGCTTTGACTTTGTATTGAATACATCGCTATTTCATCAAGGGCCACAAAAGCTACACTGAGTCATGATCAGCTGACAGTGAGCCTTTTGCTCCAGAAGAAGTAAAGAAATTAAGTCAGTGCTCAATCCAATGAAGGCCTAAATTCTTTGCACTTCTGACCATCAGTGGCTAGACAACTGTAATAAAGAACTTACCTTCTGGATATTTGTAATTAGCAGTGACATCCACACGGGAGTTGGTGCCCACTGCTTTGGTGCTGATAAATTTTCCAATCTTCCTAGTATCGGAATAAATTCTCTCTTTTCTTTTGTTGCTATAGTGAATCCAAGTAACATAGTCAGCATTCACTGCTGCAAATGCAAATGAACTGTCATAATCCAGGTTCACGTCCCCTTCCTTAATGGCTCTAGTGGAGGCAGGACCACACTGATATATGCCTGTATTAGAGAGAGAGTGAAGTTAAATGACTGCCTGTTGCAAAAGAACACAAATCCTTATGCTGACAGCAAGAAGGAGAGATAGTCACTCCAAAGATGCATTTAGATAAAGTGCTTTGTTTCTACATCTGTGTGTTATGGTAACAGCATATCCAGAGATTCCACTTGCATTTTCTATCAAAAGGTAAGAGCGCAGAAGAGGGTTGTAAGGCTACTTAGGTGTAGGAGGTTAACACTTTTTATGATGTCTACTGTGTGAAATGTTCTAACCCTCCAAAGCTTGCAAAGCTGTATGCTAAGCTGTTTTGTGAGAGGATGGGCACTGAGTCTGAAGTGTAGTCAGACTTATGAGATGTGAGCCACCAATGCTGTATGTGCATTGAGAAGAACCAGGAAACTAAGTTAGGTAAACTCAGTAGAGGGTAGTAAGAAGCACTTTATCTGGAGTTTGATGGGTTTTAAATGGACAGATAAATTACTATTTTGATGGAGGTAATCAAACTAGATCAAATAAGTTGTGTCTATATTAGTAAATAAAACTAGAGCCAAAGAGTGAACCCAGGTGCTGGCTATTGGTTGTCAACACTGTTTACTAGCTAGCAGGCTCCCTAGTGTAGTTATTTCTTCTTTTGTCAATGAAATATCTTTCAGACAGTGGCTGTGAAGATTTCAGGGAATGGGACAGGGTTTGTTCCCAGCAGGTTGTGCTGTTATTTTGATCTGGTACGGGGAGTTCAGTGCTGTGAACAAAAGACATTCTGCATCACTTGGTTTCAGAAACAGAGAACAGTTTGGAGTTTCTTTCATGTGGCTTTGCATATATATGCCATGTTGTTTGGTGCCCACAGGGATATCATATATTCCTACCCATTCCAGAGTGTCTAGTAAAATACAGGGTAGAGTTATGGGGCATATTTTATTTTCTGATATAAACTGTTTGGTTCAGTCCTGTGATTATAAGCTCTGAAATCTTTATTTAGCATCTTACTAATCATAGAATCATAGAATAGTTAGGGTTGGAAAGGACCTTAAGATCATCTAGTTCCAACCCCCTGCCACCCAAGGCTTCATCCAACCTGGCCTTGAACACTGCCAGGATTGGAGCACTCACAACCTCCCTGGCCAACCCATTCCAGCATCTCACCACCCTAACAGGAAAGAATTTCTTCTTTATATCCAATCTAAACTTCCCCTGTTTAAGTTTGAACCTGTTAGCCCTTGTCCTGTCACTACAGTCCCTAATGAAGAGCCCCTCCCCAGCATCCCTATAGGCCCCCTTCAGATACTGGAAGGCTGCTCTGAGGTCTCCACGCAGTCTTCTCTTCCCCAGGCTGAACAGCCCCAACTCTCTCAGCCTGTCTTTGTTTGGAAGATGTTCCAGTCCCCTGATCATCCTTGTGGCCTCCTCTGGACTTGTTCCAACAGCTCCATGTCCTTTTTATGTTGAGGACACCAGAACTGCACACAGTGCTCCAGGTGAGGTCTCACGAGAGCAGAGTAGAGGGGCAGGATCGCCTCCTTGGACCTGCTGGTCACGCTCCTTTGGATGCAGCCCAGGATACGGTTGCTTTCTGGGCTGCAAGTGCACACTGCAGCCGCCTCATGTTCATTTTCTCATCGACCACCACCCCCAAGTCCTTCTCCGCAGGGCTGCTCTGAATCTCTTCTTTGCCCAACTAAAAGGGACTTTAATTTGTTTTGCTGCTAAATCTGTCCGGTGCAAGCCAGCAAATGTGTCTAATGCCAGCAGTGTGCTCTTGCAGCAAGGAAGGCCAACAACATCAGGGGCCGCATCAGGAAGACCATTGCCAACAGGTCAAGAGGAATGATTCTTTCCTTCTACTCAGCACTGGTGAGACCGCATCTGGAGTGCTGTGTCTAGTTCTGGGCTCCTTGTACAGGAAAGATACGGACATATGTGAGCAAGTTTGTCAGAGTGCCACAAAAAAGATAAAGGGATGATAACTGGGGCTGTTCTACCTGAAGGGAAGGCTTGGGGGAATCTTACCAATGTGTATAAATACCTGGTGGGAGGGCATAAAGGGGACAGAATTAGACTCCTCATTAATATCCAGTGAAAGGACAAGTAGCAGTGGGCAGAAATTGAAACACAGAAAATTCCATTTAAACAAAAGTTTGGTGCTTGGGATTCTGCCACATTACACAGGAATTAAGTTACCTACTTGAATGTGTATGTGTGTGATCTGCTCTGGGACAGTCCTATGCCCACAGGTTGCAGAAATATTGTTGTCATGGACCCGAAACATTACTTTTCCCAGTCTTTGTAGGCTTTTTTTCTCCCCATTCAGAGAGTTCATAGGTGTCAGAAAATACAGAAATTAGATTTTCTACTTTTTAGGTAAGAAGCTTGAGAAATTAAGGGAAAAGCATCATCCTCAATCTTGTGATTTCTCATGATGTTTCCATGGAATGTACAATTCATTATGAAATAATACAGTTCTAGGAATAGATTTATTTATTGCTGACAATTAGAATGTGCTTGAAAAGAGACTGTATTAATAATCTGATGGAAAAGTCAAAACCAGGAGCTTAACACAATGACATTGGATAAAACAGTGAAACTGTTTCTACAGAAAGGGACTTCAATTTTCTAGACTAGAAGACAAAAAAACCCAACAAATCCCCCAAAATTAGAGACTACAGAATTAAGCACTGTCAAAGCAGGAGACTTGATTCTATTGCAGTGTAAGAGGTCACCAACTTTTTGTGGTAAGTTCCTTGCTGTCATTACTGTCCCTTTATAGAGGAAGATGTCTTGCCAGTTTGATGCTGAAACAGGAGATTGATTCCACTGCATTATGCAGATGCTACTGCAATGGTTACAAATCCCTTGACATGTGAAAATTTATCACAGGAGAAGTCTACTTGCAGCTGTAAGGGCCCAGTCCTGCGAGGTGTGAATTCAAAATAAATTTTTGATCTCTCTCTTGGTGCCAGTGGTGCCAGACTGGAGGAAAAAAAAATGAAAAAAAAAAAAAAAAGAAAAATGGATTAATTCAGGCTTGCATTGTCTTACCTTGAGATTCCCAAGAAGCAGAAGTGCATGATAATGGGGGCACCCACAGTTACTTGACTCCCAGCCTTGGGTTTTGAGAATTACTTAGGATTTGAGGCTCTGTGCAGACCAGGAAATGAGAAAAGATAGTACTGCCTTCATTTACTGTTGAATAGCCTTGTGGGAATGAGAAACACTATGTTATGCCTTGTTAGGGCTGGCTAGGAGTTTGGATAGTCAACACAAACTGAGAACAGGAAAACTCTCATTTCAAAGGTCAGCACTCTGTCCAGTGCCTGCTTGGTTCATATCCATTTTGGCAATAGTATGATTTTTCTGATGGCTGGGGTTCTTTGTTTTGTCTCCTCTTGGCCTTAATCGGTTTTCTTTCACTGGAATAATGTTTTCTGTATATTTTTATGGAATATGTCCAAATATTTACAGAGTCACAGCAAGTCAGGCTGTTTTATAATAAATCCCTAGGACATATGAACTGCTCAGCACTGAGTTAATCCGTAAAGCAGGAGAGTCCGGAAGAAAAGAAAAAAGTAGTAGAACATTTTGCTCTTAGGTTTTTTCTCCTACTTTAAAGGAGAACAGAGCTGCTTCCTTTTTTGGGCTGAAACAAGGGGAGCTGTGGCAGTGTCTTACTTGTTTGCTTTAACTCAGGGTTATTTTTTAGTGCTACAGTACTGTATATAAAAATAGAAACACAAAGCCAAGTTGTAGAAAAATGTCAGAGAAACAAAAGAATTTGACATATAGAATCGTAGAATCAACTAGTTTGGAAAAGACTTTGATATGCCCATCTTCTTGCCCATGAAAGAAGAATGTTAGCAGGTTTTAGTTGTTAAACAAGTTCCTACTTAGAAAAGCTAAAACATTATTGAGGAATCATAGTATCTCAATATATATTTGGTAGATTTTTTATTTTCATAAATAGAAAATATGAAAAAGACAATTCAACCATGATTTTTTTCTGACTGAGGAAACTGGACATGCCGTTGGTCATGTTCAGAGCACTTAGTGAATGTTACAGCTTTCACTTACTGTATCTTGACCTGTTGATTCATCAGTGTCACTAGCAGTACACAACGGTTCACAGGTTCAGGAAGGGGATTGGTGTATGAGATTTCTAGAGAAACAGCTTTGTTCACTACAACCCGCCGAGGAATCTAAATAGCAAAGACACATTTCTAATCATTCACTGTTTCACACTTTTGGAGTCAGGCTTCAGTCAAACTGCAAGCAAAACATCTCTCATATTTGAGGCTGACTGAGATATTGGTAGGAGCTGTGAAATTTAACTAACAACTAGTATACCTTCCTTAGTACTTGAAGCTGGACTTGGGGTAGCTAAACAGTGCTTGTCAAGCAGTATGCAGTATTTTGTGCACTATTTCAGTAAATAGTCTTGACTATGTGGACACATCTCATTAAGCCTGTCTGCTGTTTGGGTTGCTAAGTGGCTTATTTTTATTTTTATTTTTCTTTTTTTTGGCACATCATTGATTAGGGTTAAAGCATTAAAACAATATAAACTGTCCCTAACGTGGATTAGAATTAAGGGTTTTAAGTCTGTATTTTGTGAGCAGGCAAAGTTGTTCAAGGGCAACACAAGCACTTGCCAATAACTAGAATACAGATGAAGGGAAAGCAAGTTTTGTGAACATGTGACTGGGAAATAAAGAAGATAACAGAGCTGTTCGGAAGAACAGGGGGCAGATTCAGACAAAGAAATTGCTCACTTGCATGCTTACTTTCTCAATTTAAACAGGCAGAATTTTAGAGCAACATCTGAAATTGCAGCCTAAAATAATGCATTTATCCCCACATTCTCGTCTTAACATCTGAGCTTCAGAAACACTCTTTAGTTCTTTCTGTCTGTTCAGGGCATCAGAAAGAGAATTGTTTACCTTAATGATAATGTTTGTGTCCTCTAAAATGATTGTCTTCTCCACCAGCAACTTCACCCCATGCATGTGGATGACTTCACACAAAGCAGTAACTTGGATCCTTTTGTCAGTAGTCAGATATTTTCCATAATAAGAATAAGGGATCTTTAATCGGATATGTTTCCCTGGAATTTGGACATATATTTAGGAATCATTACATTCTCAAAGAATGCTAAAGAAAAGATTGTTCCTGGGAGGGTGGTGGTGGTGTTGAAATTACTGAAGAGAACAGAATATAAGAGAGCTGAGTCTGTGTTTCTTTCATGTGGGACTGGTTGTGTATTTCCCTGGTCTAGTGATCCTTTTCTTAATCCATTTGACCCCTACAGTTTTGAATGGAGGTTTTTATTCTGAAACTGGGTGGATCTACTCATCTGCATTTCACTGGATTCCTATCTCTTTGTATTTCTTGAAATTAGAGGTATAATATTTTTTATCTATTCCATCCTTATATCCTGTTTGTTATATATATAATATATGTGTGTTAGCTATAATGTAAATGTAGCCTTCTATATAACATTTCATGAGGCCTTCAATTCCTGGTTGAACTAGTCAAAGTTTTCTGAGTAAAAAATATCTTATGAAATGTACTCAAAAATACTGTTAAGTGATGGAAAAAGCAGATGCACTACAAGGTTGATACAGATATGATATTGATGTTTCTTCCTTCTAGTTAACTTCATGTAGCTAAGAGAGCTCTGTTGGCTCCTTAGGGACATTAAAAGTTACCTTGCTTAGAACCAAGATCCACAGAAGTGGTTGCCTTCAGGATCTCTGCCACAGCTCTCCTTGTGTACAGGATGGCTGATGCATTCATGTCCACCTTCACGGTCTTGTGGTCAAAAGATAGGTTACTGAGAATTAAGATCAGGGTAATGTCTTTGCCAAATACTGGAGGTTCAGCCAGCTTGAATTTCCCAGAGATCCCAGGGTTTCTAATATTCTCTGAGGGCCTTTCATCCGGAGATTCTCTGTGTCCTTCTGTGATGTTTGGTCCAAATATCTTGACCAAGGCCTTTTTATAAATTCGTCTTTCCTCAGGAGAACCTGGTCAAAGGAAAGAACCAAGTAAAATTCATACTTCTGTTGCTATTGCTCCTTCTCTATATAAAGACTTTCAGAATGATACATGGTGTCAGCTCTGCATCACACAGAAATATTGCAATACGTAAAAGTTCCCCATACTTCTACTAAGCCTCTGATCAGGTTTTTCACAAGAGAATAATAAACGTACTGTAATAAGGTGAATAAGTCACTAAAATAAAATGCATTAGTATTTGTTTAGAATGCAGAATTCCTTTTTCTTTGGTCAGAACATACAGTAATGTGTTACTTTGCTAATCGGATGATAATCAGTCTCTGTATTAAGTATGGTTGCACTAAAACCTTGAGGAGTGAAGTATTGAAATATGGCCACTGATTCTGGATGGCAAATATTAAAAAATGTTAAATATATCTTCCTCCTTTTTTTTCCATTTTTCTCAGATGCAAACATTAAGCACACTAATACATGAATTCTGTAACCCTGAATTTAAAAAAGATGGAAAGACATAGGTATAAGATTTTGAGGGAAGATAAAAATATTCCTGCAAATGTATGGCTTTGCAGTTCTTAACCTTTGTTGCATTTTTTTCTAAAGTACAGATGAGTGGCACTTTGTCTTTTGCCATTTTCTAGTATTTTGTTTCCAGAATCCAGTAATGTGGAGGCCAAGTCTAGCAGGAGTGCAAACACATAACTGATTGGCAAGGTGATGACTAGATGTCAGAGCAGGAGCACAAGAGAGCCTAACTTGGTGAATTTATACAGGTAGAGATGGAGATTAGTCACTTCTCTTGGGAGTGGAATGTAATGGGGTCTTCAAAGGGAAACATGAGGAATTGGAACAGACACATCAAGAAAACAGATTTTGCAGAGAAAGACTGAGCATGAGGTCTTCTGGGAGGTAGATGTCTAGGACTGGAGTTTAATGTTTTGGATTGGTGGCTTGGTTGTTGCCCTGCTTCATCTGCCAGATATGGCGGTAAACTAGTATTTATTATTCTATAACTTCCCATACTGCACATCTGCAGTTCATGATACATGATGGACTCAGCTTTAAGATTTTTTGGTATGACAGCTTGAGGGTTTGTCTGCCTTTGGTAGTAAAATGTATTTTATAGCCCTGTTTTGTGTATATATTACATTTGATACTTCTCTGTAAGGGACTAAATTATATTTTGTATTGTGTCTTAATAAATACACAAACCCAGAAATATAATACCCATTGTATTAAGAAAGTACGCTGAAAACAAGTGCAGAAATATTTTCTGAAGGAAGAGGAGAAATAATCAAACAAAACTGGTTACCTAGCCTAGCCTAGCCTAGCCCCAATAATTCAGTAGAAGATACTTGTGATAACTCTTTTACCTTCTGGATATTTGTAACTATAGGTGACATCCACACGGGAGTTGCTGCCCACAGCTTTAGTGCTGATAAACCTGCCAATTATTTCGGTATCACAATAAACTCTTTTCTTAGTTCCATTGTTGTATACAATCCATCTGTTGCAATCAGCATTCACCTCTGTGTACACAAATAATGTGTCATAATCCAAGTCTACATCACCTTCTTTGATGGCTGTCACTGATGCAGGACCACACTGAAATAATCCTAAAACATGGGGGGAAAAAAAAAATTTCATTAGTCATGCTCAGTTTGAAGACAAAATGTTAAGTCATGATGAAAACTTCTCCTGCTACCTTTACTTTGTTCTTGTGGAGTAGCATCCAAAACCTGCCACCCATTGTATGATGTTCCCAGGTCTGGGCGAATGAACCAGCTTTCGTTCCAGACATGATAATCCCTGCAGACAAAGAACAGTGTCTAGAAAGCACGGTACTATAGAGTCCTACAAATTTCCAGTTTGAAAGGAGTAAGGGTTTTTTTTTTTTTTTCTTTTTTTAAAATTCTCTCAGGTCTGACAGAAGCTGTCTTGTTACAGCGACTCACTGCCTCCTTCAAAAGATAGGTTTACTGGATGCTTTTGAGGTGTATACCTCAGGACAGGGAAGGAGAGAATATAGATGTTGGCAGCTTGCTTTGGGAGCAGTATGAACTATAAGTGAAAGATTTTGAAGATGGGCTGAGAAAGTTGGGTCTGTTCAGCCTGGGGAAGAGAAGGCTGTGTGGAGACCTTAGAGCAGCCTTCCAGTATCTGAAGGGGGCCTTTAAGGATGCTGGCGAGGGACTCTTCTTTAGGGACTATAGTGATACAGCAAGGGGTAACAGGTTAAAACTTAAACAGGGGAAGTTTAGGTTAAATATAAGGAAGAAATTATTCCCTGTGAGGGTGATGAGGCACTGTAATGGGTTGCCCAAGGAAGCTGTGAATCCTCCATCCCTGGCAGTGTTCAAGGCCAGGTTGGATGAAGTCTTGGGTGACATGGTTTAGTGCAAGGTGTCCCTGCCCATGGCAGGGGGGTTGGAACTGGATGATCTTAAGGTCCTTTCCAACCCTAACTATTCTATGATTCTATATACTCAGTGATTTGGTTTAGTAACCTTCAAATGTGCGAAATGCTTTGTTTAAATAGAAACTCAAAATAGCTATACTGAGTGAGATAAAGTCCAAATAATCTATTTATAGTGGTGATAAGAGGAAGTTATGACAGGAGTAAACCAGTTCAGAGCATGAAAGGTGCACAGCTGTGTTATTATGAACAGACTGGTTAGGTGCCAGTAATTAAAAGAGCATGGCAATCAGTATATTGTCAATGGAAACATACTTTTAGAGAAAATTGCAATTTTTGGAGATCAGGGATTGCAAAAAATTGGGCTAGTTGTTGGAATTGTCATCTCAAAACCATGAAGAATGTTTTCTTCCAAATGGGTGTATTAATCTTGGAAAAAAAATTATTCAGGCACCTCTCAGTTGCTTTTGTACTGCTGGTACATATTTGTAAGTCTCTTACATCCTCTCTCTAGTTACTGGTGAGATAAAAAAAAAAAAATCATATTTACCACGTGGAATCCTTGCCGATATTAAGACTCTTTCCAGAGCTGTCATAGTACTTATCAATACTCAGGTTTCTGTCCACATCATGGGCAGAGTTAAAATTTGAAACCAAACGAGTAGGAATCCCCAAGCACCTTAGAACTGAAATATATTAAAAAATAATACAAAAAGTAAAACTAAAGAAAAAACAACAAAACAAAACCAACCCAAACAAACAACTCCAAGCAACACAAACAAAACACACACGAGCTTTAGTTTAATGATTGCATATATCTGGGAAACAAATGTCTAAATATTTTGTGATTCTTCAGCATTTGCGGTCTTCAGAGCACTGTTGCTCTTGTAGAATTAATTGCTTTGTAGTTTTGATAAAACCAAAGGTCACAAATGCCTCCATTTCACTACAGTCCTCTTTTCTTAAAGCTTACCTGTACACATGACGCCTGCAAAAACCCAGCACTGGCCATACTGAACAGGCTTGTAGTTGTCCTGTCGCCATTTCTGGAGGATTACCACACTACCATCCCATCTGGATGGATTCTCATCTGAATGGAAACTTCCTTGCCACTTTCCCAGGAGAACTCCATTATCATTATCATTTCCATTGATCTAAAAATAGGCCAATGGACAGAATGCAGAAAATCAATTGTGTGTAATGCACCATATGTAGTTAATTACATTGTTTAAGCTGCAGGTGGCTGGGTTTCAGTGGTATAACTAATGTTTTCTGCTTAAACATGTGTAATTCAGATTAAGTTGTACATTTCTTACCATAGAACTGATTACTCGGCCTACATATTTAGGATCTCCTCTTCGGGATACATCAGTGGCTGGGTCCTGACGATAGTACAGGCTCAGATCAAGCATGGTGAGACAGATGTTCAGAAGATGATCTTGAAACTGTGATCAAATAAGATAATTTTTTAAAGAAAATATTTTCACAAAGAGAATTAGAGGGAATTCTATTGCAGTTCTTGGCCAAAGAAGTGGTAAATGCTCCATCCCTGGCAGTGTTCAAGGCCAGGTGGGACAGAGCCTTGGGCTAGTGTGAGGTGTCCCTGCCAGTGGCAGGGGTGTCTGAACCAGATGAACTTAAGGCCCTTTCCAACCCAAACCATTCTATAATTCTTCCTTTCTAAGATATTCCAGCCCAAAGGTGAAAGAGACAGTGAGGCACAAAGACAGTGTGCAGTTTGCAGTGTGATACTGGCTAAAGACATGGCTAACTATTTAAAGCAAAAATCTGGCAGGATGCCTTCTGCCATCAGAAGAAATCACTAAAGTAAAACTAAAACTGCCCACCTTATTCTCATTGTAGTTATTAGATTCTCTTGAGTTATATCCCTGAAAACATTCAAGATCAAGCTGGATGGGGCTTTGAGCAATGCAATCTGGTTGAAGATGTCCCTGCCTATTGCAGAGAGGTCAGACTAAATTATCTTTAAAGGTCCTTTCCAACCCAAACCTTTCTATAATTCTATGTCAGTGTCTGTTCTAGCCCATTGTTACAGCATTACAAAAATGGTGTGTTGGAGGCACACAGGTACATTGTCATTTGTGGTGCTTTGGTTACAGATGAGGTCCACACTTATACCATGAGCTTCAAGCACATATAGAAGTCAGTCCTAGCTTCAGTGCTGTATTAAGCCACCACTCACATGAAAGTCCTGCCAGGCACACAGTAAGCAAACCACAAGCAAGGCTGGCCAGGTTTGTTCAGTCTCCATATAAATAGGCATGCCAATTAGAGAGGCAAGTAATGATAAAAGAAAATGCTATTGGAGATGGAATAAAAGCCTAAATGAATTCCTTATGGCACACCTGCCCATAGTACCATCCTCTTGCTTCAATGTACTTTGCATTGCCCACGAAGATTATTCCATTTTCATTTAGGACATATTCTTGTCTCTCGTTTTCATTATCCATGTAGACATCATCACCTGAAACCCAAGTTGGACATGCTTTTACACTTAAAGCTGAGAATGCTAGCAGCCTTTCAAAAACATTTGAATCTTGACTTAGCAAGGGGGAAAACTGCTATTTGGAAAATGCATTGTTACAGCTCCCTGAACATGTGCAGCTCAGTGAAAAGGCCTGCTGTTGTATATGGCTGGGGGGAAGAGGGATTCCACGTTAAACTAATGTAACTTTTTCCCTAATTCTATTATAGTCTTTGTTATCTAACTATCCCCTATCTGTATGTTGTATTTTTGCGAGGAAGATAGAGAAAAGTCCAGGCTAGTTCAGTGGATATATCTGCCTTCTTAGGGTAGTTATAATTAAAATAGACATTTGAAAAGAATCACACAGATGACATTTCTCTCTTTTTTCCCATCATGCTTGTCTTGTTCTAAGATTCCTAAATGAAAATGTCTACTTGCTTAATCCAAAGTGCTGTCAAGAATGTTATTAGGATAGACTGTTAACCATTCACTTTGATTTTTATTGTTACTTGTTGGTTCCCTAATCTATGGCACAACATGTAGCTGCTATGAAAGCAGGTATTTAGGTTTTGATCACTCTTTACATAGCAATGCCTACTTGCTCAGTGTTTAATTTCATAGTGTTTAAAATTATTTTCTAAAAGCTTCAGGATTTCAGGAAATGCATACTAAAAACAGCTTTTCATGAATCATTTTTTTTACCTTCCTACAAATATACAGATTGTATAATTTATTTTAAAAATGTCATATTATATAAAGCCTATTTTTGTGGTGGCTGTCCACACTTTTGGTTGTTTTTTTTTTAATAATGTCATCATTATTGATTTCCAAGCTTTTGAGCCAGCACAGGCCTGGAGAACTGCATGCAGTTCCAGGTGCTGCGTGTCAATGTGTGAATCAGTTGGAAAGGGAAGAGCACTGAGAATGCTCAGCAATCCTGAGAATACTACTTACGAAGAAAATATAAATTAACTCAATTATTAAGGTAGAAAAAAAAATGGGGGTGAGGAATGGGGCACAGTAATCAATTCCAGAAATTCTTGTGAAGAGGATGGAGCAGAAAGGGGGGAAAATCTGTTCTTGTCTGTCATATGTAGGGTGACAAGTTTTATGCTGAAAGCAAAGCAAAAAAATTTGGTTAGTTAGTAGGAAAAAATTCTAATGGAAAGGCTAGTGTTTAATTGGAATAAATTGACAGGGGAGGTACCGCAGCTTCCTTCATGGCTGACTGTTAAGAAGGAATTAAAGATCTGTCAGGAATGACCTAAGTGCTAAATAGAGCATGGTGTGGGACTGGATAACTTCCTGAGATCCTTCTAGCCCCATGAGTTTATGATTCTGCGCAATCTAAATGTCCTTCAGTAATCACTTGAAGAATATTTTTTTTTCTGAAGTTCATATGCTCTCAGTTATAATGCTCTAGAGCCAGTACTTTGAAAAAGCTTTTCAGGAGCTGTCAAATATTTCAGTCCTTGCCTGCAGTGTGGTTTCCATCTGAAGTTACATGGAAGTTGCACTGCAAGTGATCTTTCAAGGGGTTCTAGGAAGCTTTTTCCCAAAAAACTGTCTGTGCAGAGACAGTCTGAGTTTCCCGAACATAATTCTATATACTTATTTGTATCTTTAAGACAGGCTGAGTTAAATAGCAGCTTTTTTCATCTTGGCTCTTGACACATTAGTTAGGGGCCCTTGACAAACATAGGGTCACAGAAGAAAACAGTGGATGATTGTGGTTACATTTCTTTTATAAGCTGTTTAGTTACTTGGTTGTCTAAGAGCTCCTGTAACTTGTGGTATATTTTAAGGTTAATCTAGGTTTCGAGACTATTGCATGTTCACAAAAATCTGTGTTTAGGAATTTGCATTTCCTCTGTATTATGCTGAGGCTGTGGAAAAAAAAAAAAAAAAAAAA
>NDXB01017335.1:0-33256 GCA_002631895.1 Agapornis roseicollis | reverse complement strand
AAAAAAAAAAAAAGGAAAAAACTAAAAAAAAAAACCAACCAGCAGCAAGAGATGTCCCTTTTCAACCCATGATGAAAGACCTGGGAAACATCAATCTTCCTCACATTAGACTTCTGTCGGTTCTTACACAGTTAGTTCAGCTATTGTCTTTGCAGTTAACATCTGTAAGAACAATCTTGCTTTGATTTAGGTGCAAGTCAAGGATGTTACTGAGAAGTTCATTAATTTACAAAAGTCTGTCAGCTCTGATCTACGGAAAAGTGATCAGCTCAAATCCTGAAGAAAGAGTCTGTGATATCACCCCATATAGCACATCACTCTATGATAAAAGGGAAGGGAGAGGTACAGCAATGGCTTTTTAAAGTAGTAAAACCAGATCTCTGAGCTGAGATTGCTGCCACTGGTGACCCAAAGACAGGCAGCTTGAGGCAGCAAGCTCACTGTGCAGATATGAAAGAAAATAGGTCAGTTATGTTCAAGAGCAAAGGCCCTGTTACCTACCTGGGCACCAAGGGTTGAAGAGTAACACAAACTGCCCCAGAAATCTGGAGAAGATCTTGTTCCCTGAGGTTACGTGGAGGATGAGATTGTATCGTCCAATGACAGCATTGGCTGGGCTGGATATTGTGAAGTTCATATAACCAGCCTCACTGGGTCCTTGGACAGCACTCCAGCCACTTGCTCCCACCTCAGAGAGGTTAAATACAGCCTTTGTACGATGAAATTCTGAGGGGGATGGTCCTGCCAGAAAGAAGGGGTAATTGGTTTCCATTCCATTGTGCAGTTTCAGTATTAATGAGCACATTAGCCAGGGGAAGACATTAAAAATATATCGGGAAAAATTGTATCTCTAAATAGAATAAGTAGAGAAGTACAAGGGATAAAGATTACAGTTCTGTGAGAATATGGATCAAGCTAAGGGAGTATTACCTATTTCAGTGACAAATGCTAGGCTCTCTCCATTCTGCTTTGGTCTGTTGAAGTACAGGGTAATAGTGAAGGCTTGTCCTCGCCTCACAGTCAACTCAGTGTTGGCATATCTGTCAGTATGGTGTGCGCTTGCATTTACTGATGGCTGCCAGCTGATATGTGTTGGTGTCAGATCTGTAAAACAAAATAAGAGATGAAGGGTCTTCCAAATTACTTTTATTAATGCTAGTATCATAAATGCAGTGATGTTGGAGGGAGAGGGGACAGAATGGGGGAACATGACCACCACCATTTTAAGGAGAATTTAAAAGAAAATAGTGAAAACAAAACAAAGAAGTGGGATAGAAAGGCTGAATTAAGGCCTGTGGCACCATTCAATATTATGGTAGGGATCTTCAAACAAGTTCTAAGTCTGTCTCATGCCATATAGCATTGCAATGAAATACTCCATCAGATCTGAAACAATATTGCTGTATATTAAACTACAATATATACATAATCTTTGGGGAAGAAGTAAAAGTAACATTTAACTTATGGAAAAAAAAGCGCCATAATTAAATTCAAGGAAGAATCATTTTTTTCTTTGTAGTCTAAGACACACAAAGAAGTAATGTGAACAAGCACTGATGGACTGAAAAAAGGAATCGTTAATATGATGCTCTTGGGACAATGAACTGCAGTAGGCTGCTTCTTTCTCTGCAAAGCAACATTTTAAAAACTGATTTCAAAACGTTTGTTTCATCATTAAACAAGAGAGAACTCTGCTTGGCAATTGCCCAGTTCAATAGTCATCTTCATTTTCAACTTTAAAAAGCAGATACACTGTTATTACCACTGTCCTTTGGTAGAGTTTCAGTGCATCTTTGAATTCCCATCTGTTGACTCCATGCTCACAGCTCCATTTGGATGGAGCTAATTTTGTTAATAGATCTCTGAAATACCGTTTAAAAAATAAAAGGTTTAGATGGAGTTCTGCATGGTGCCTTCTGAAATAATGGGAATTTCTTTTCTCTCTCCCTCCCCCCGCCCCAATATCCTCTGCTTAGCTCAAAAATTATTCTCTAACAGGTCTTACTATTATAAGAGCAATAGAAATTTGAAAATTAAGCACAAGAACAAATTACAATATGAAATTTCCTTCAGATAAGAGATCTGAGCAGATGCCTACAGGGCATGTATCTTTTGGAAACAGTCCTGAATAAAGTACCCACTGAAGGGAAGCAGATGACATGCAGAACTCACCTGCCATTCCCTTAGCTTATGAGAATTGCATACAACTTCTACTTTGTTCTTCAAGGATGTCCAAGTCACGTTAATCATAAAAACCCCCAAAAGACCAACAACCAGCAATCTTTTTGTGCTGTCAGCTGAAATTTGAGAGAAGGGATTGGTACTTAGGAGTTGTTACTAATACCTGTAGACTTGTCAAATGAATTAACTAGTTCCTATAATATATGTATGCCTAATGCCAATGTTCCTACTCAAGGTGGGTGTAATTATGGGAGGAGATACCAAATTATTTACTCAGAGGAAATGTGTTGTCGTTAATTCCAAGACAAGAAGAACTTCCTACAAAGGATAATAGGTGTGCCATGAATAAGTTATCTTTAAGGATGAGGAAATGGGCAGTGTGGTGGGACCTAAAAGCCATATGAAGGAAAAAGGAACATTTCCTGATTACTTAACTTCCAGATTGCTTAATGTCACTTCCGGTTTTGCTAAGCAGCTGTGAGTTGGTTTTAGTGGGGTTTTTTTGGGTCTCAAATTATCTCCAACTGCCTCCTGATTTATGTAAAATTATAAACTCTCAACAGAAACAAATGTCTGTTTACCTGTTACACTGGTCAGATCCATACTACTCTTTCAGCAAAAGTTTTATTTCAAAAAGAACACCCAAACTATTAATTGTGTTTAGTTTTTAATCAGTACAAACCACTGTGAACATATTTCTGTACCCTTGCTTAAACACGTACAGATGATAAAGTAGCATTGTTGTGGCAAGGAATATTTAGCTGTTTAAGATCATGCAGCTGCACTGATCACATTTTAGCACTCAGTAAAGACTTAAATAAGTCTGAATTTCAAGTTTGAAAGAAAAAACAACTAAACAAAACCCCCCTAAACTGGAAGAGCAACAGCCATTCATCCAACATCCAACAGCTGTTTCTAAGGTTGATTTAAAGAAAACAAAACTAAACAAAAAACTTCTTGCACCTTTCTGAGAAACACTCCTTGACACCACAAAGAATAGGAGAGTATTTACTTATGTGCCATTCATGCTAGCCCTAGCCTGAAAAACAAAACTAAAACCAAACTAAACCCACTTTTTCATACTTGGTATCTCCACTTACATTATAATTCAGAGGTTCTTCCTCCTCTTGGAAATTTCTGGGATGTTCAGGCTGTCAAAGCTTTTTCCAGACTCTGCCTCAAATGGATTTGGTTGCTGTTCAGAGCCACGTTAGTTGGTCTTTTTCTCTTTTCCTTAATTTGTATTCCTTGGAAACCATAAGAGCCACAAGCCTCTGATGTTACCTGATCTTCACACACAGCCCGAGTGACAAACCGCATCAACCAGTTCTTAAATTCAGGTGCTCAGTACTTACAGTGATTGCTTCAGATGTTACACATTGCTCCCACTGGAATATGACGATTTCCTTTCTTCTTCCTTGCTACTCACATAAGTAATTAAATCTCCAAACACTTTTTCTGTCTTAGCTGCAACCACCACCTTTACTTCTGTGTGACACACCCACAGCAGTGCTCACCAAGCCACCAGAACCTCTCTCTTGGACTGGCCTACATCCCAATTGGCACCTGCCAGTCTACATCTTCACCACAGTAAAGCATCAGCAGCTGCTTTTGTAATCCCTTTGGAATGCAGTGGTCATGGTTCCTAAGTGACTAATGACTTAACACTGTCGCAAGTGTTAATTCCTAGCTCAATTCCACCCACCTATCATCCAAAATGGCTCAAAGTATTTTGTTCCTCCTTTTTCCCTTGACATTACAGTGCAGTTTGCTAACTTTCAGAGAAAAACATGTTCTTTTATTTCATTCATCTCCTGAATAATTTTTATCTATTGTTCAAGTATTGCACTATCATATCCTCAGGGTAACAAGGCACTTGCATTGTTACTACTCTTTACTAGAAAGAGATTGGTATAACTTCCACAAATGTTGTGGAGTCCCTTCTGTATGTCCAAGTAGGCACACAAAAAGAGTCTATAGTCAATCTGAACTGAGACTGCTCAAGTAACAGTGAGGAGGCCCTCTGGCATGTCACAGGTACTTTGTGCTGTGTGGTAGAGTTGGGGGCAAATGCTGCCTCCAGGCACTTTTTAAGATCTTACTGACTTCCTGGTCCAGCAGTACAAAGTGCAATAGAGCATTAGCTTGACCTGCCATTCAGTTCATCTACAGAGATCATTTTCAGTCAGAGATTGACTTAACTGGTGTACAGTTATTGGCCATAAACCAAGTCACTCACTGGGCTGCCTCTCATTCACTTCTTGGAACCCAGCTTTTGGCCTTAAATGCTGCCGTCCCATAAAGGGCTTAAGTAAGCTTTACTAAACCTGAATTCTGAAAGCGGACTTCCTGACGCACAAGCTATGGTGAAGTATTTCTAATTCTTCTCAAGTTAAAATTTAAGATTACCCTCCCTTTGATTCCCAGAGAAGACTTTCAGCAAGTGCAAAATAGCAGCTTGCAAAATACCATGTGTGTTGAGCCAAGCAATTATCTCTGTGTTTGTCAAATGGCTCTTCAATTGGGCACCACCCAGATTGGTTTTGAACATTTCCTATGCTTCATTTGATTACTGTAATTTACCAAAAAAGGAAAAATCTCCTTTTTTTTTTCAAGAACACATCCTGGTTGCCTTCTAGTACCATGGTTGCAGTAAGGTGAAACAGTGCTTTGAAAGTCCACTGTATAAGGCTTTGAATGTGTAAAAACGAGTTTATGAATGTTTCTGCAGATACAAAAAATTGTTTGCAAAGGAAAACAGAAAAATGTCAAACTAACAGTCTCTGAATAGAAGGTAAGATGCTCTTATCAATATGGACGCTCAGAGCGGTAAGTGAATCAACTGTTCCTCAGTTTATTTAAAATTACAATGTAAAAATTTGGTGATCTGATGTTCAGAACTCATTATCACAGGAAGCAAGGACTTTGTTTTGCTGATTTTCTCATTATTATACAAGATTTCTTGTGACATTTTGTTCAATTTATACACACACCATTAATTGTATATCTTCATGTTAGTCAATCACATTCACCATCTTAAAGGTCTTGATATCTGCAAATTTATCACAGGAGAAATTAACAAGTAGATGTTTGCGACCCGTCTCAAAAGGTATGAGTTTAAACTTTGTACTGGATTTCTCACTGGCTTTCACTGGTGGTACACTAAAAGTAGGAGAAAGAGAAAAACAAAAAAGGAAAAATATAAGCTGTAAACAGGCTTATACATCATCTTGACTTTCTTAACAATCTCCCATCTTAAGTAACTCCTATCAGGTCAGTGTAGGATGACCATGAAAAGGCCATACAGGACTTGGTTGTTTGATATGTATTTAAATACTCAAACCCATGCATTAAGGTCTCTCACAAATGCATGATGTGGTGACCAAGATAAGCACACAAAGGTGGACATATTAGTATCATATGAGATAAAGCTTCATGCAGAACAGAGGATGTAAAATACATCACTGAATTATTAAAAAAAAGATAAAAATAATCTTACACTATTAAGAATGTTAATAGAGACTCTTGAATTAGGATAGATTATAGCATCAGGAAAATTGCAGTGCTTACATGGCAGGAAATTCTGAGTGAAAATTAAGATGTTTTAAACCAGTATATTTTATAATTCTTGGAAACTCATGTATATGGTTTTTCCAAGCAGCCTTCCACTGTCATATTGTTTTATCTTGCCTGAGGATGAAGTTTTATGTGATAAAGCAACATGAGGTTGCTAACTTCCCTCAGGACAGCTTATGGGGTAGACCATTACTGGTTGCTCAAGCACAAATGACAGTGTTAAGTTGCTCTGTGTGTTTGTGTTTATATGTGTGTGTATTCAGTTAAAAGTCAGTCTGTCCCAGGTATTTTTTAAAAATAACTGCCTTTGCTAGCATATGTAAAAACGTGTGTGCAATTTTGTATATGTACGAAGTGGGGGACAATCTGAAAAATTCTGTTTCAGTTGTGAAATACTGAAGGAAAAAAAACCAAGATACAAAATCCTTAAAGCATAAGAATAGGAACCAGGGATCTATAGTAAAAGCAGCCTATTTTATTCCGGTCTTCTCATTCACTATCACAACACCATCTAATAGTTTCTTGACTTTGTTTATTAATAGCCTAGTATAATTATTTTGTAGAGTTCTGAAAGGAGAGCTTGAAAATCAGTGTGCCTGTAGTTTAGTTCTTGGTTTGGATTTTTTTATTTTTTTATTAAAACCCAACCCAAACTTTAATTGCAATATTCACCATTTTCCCTATTCTCTTTCTGCTTGCCTTATGTATTTCAGCTGTGCTCAAGTTCCATACTTTAGTAAGGTAAATTCAATCATCTAAAGGATAGCTGCTGGTTGTGGTTTAGTCTGATCTTTAAAAGCTATCCTCCTTATAGCTGTGATTTATTCTGTCTGGAATAGCTACACATGAAGTATACCTGGGGTTCCACCTTTTAGAGGTACCACCCTTTGAGATCACAATCTGTGTTGAAACTGTGTTCATTTTTGTACACTTGTGCATTCACTTTATATGTGTAGACCTATCTGTTTGATATAACACAAATTGTTTAGAAGGCTGAACACCAGATTGGCACTTGCAGTCCACTTAATAAAGTGAAGGGGAAAAAAACCTCCTTGGTTAATATATGCTATAATTTGTGTGTAGTATGGACAGAAACAGTCACATATCCTATTGTTGTCCCTATAATCAGAACAAGAAGGTTCAACCCAGCTGGCCTATAGTAGCATAGACAGCAAAATTTACTGCATGAGTAGGAATGTACTTTTTTCTGAAACCATGAGTCCTGCTAGATAGGCAGAAAAACAAGTTCTGTCCAATTACAACAGCAATTTTTTGACTCCTCAAACTATGCAGGCAAAGCCTAGCTTGGATATGATGGTGCTAAGTTGTATACTTCATTATGAGATGTTACTTTGACTGGCCTCCTAGCAAGAAGAATGTGCTGTCTCATCCCACTGTTCAGTTCCAAGTCATCCGTGCCTACATTCTCACTCATGTATCTTTAATAGCAGGAAGAAGGCATTTCTTGTACTTACTCTATCTCAAGGATTCCTCTGAGCAGGTCATTGCCTTCTACCTGCAGCACACAGTTCATCAATTCCATATCAATAGGGTTGGTAAATATCACTTCCACATCCACTTCTTTATTCACTTTTGCTTCACCAAGTACCTGTGCAAATAAAATGCCCGGTTCTCAGTATTCTGTCCAAGCCTTCTCAGTCATTGGAAGAGGAGGTGTTACGAGATGCTATGATGGGCCATGGCAGAATATGAACAGAATATTTTTTGTGAACAAAGTGGTTATAAGAGCTCATTTTCCCCTTTCTCTGACACTGAGATTAGAGCAAAGGGACAGCAGTTTACCTGTATGTCGATGGCAGGATTGTCGAGGGTGATGTCTCTTTGCACTAGCACTTGAATCCCACCTTCTACATGACATAAAGCTGTTACCTGGATTGTGTTGTCTGTAGTTAACCGCTTTTGATATTCAGTATACAGTATCTTAATGGGAAGTTGTATTTCTGGAAGAAAAAGAAAAAAAAAAAAAAAAGAAAGAAATTGATACACACTTTTATAAGCCCACAGAGTTTCATACCTAAAATTAGTATGTTCCTTTTATGATGTCTGGGACTAGGAGGGCCTTCAGCCATCACTGCCAAATTCAATTAATGCAAATCTATCAGTTTGCTATGGAGACTGAGTGGTTTTTTTTCACTGTAATGTTATCCCTCCTCTATTCCTTACTACCAGATTGACTGGCTTGTCTTCCTCCTAGTTGCTCTGAAAGATAAGACAGCTGAAGTTTAAGAAGTTTACCAGTGCACTCCATTTGTTATAGGACATTATCTGATTGGCCTCATCAGTTCTACTTGCTCATGATACACTGAGATGAGGTGAATGACATCTTTACGTTTCTTTTGTCTTCCCTAGTCACTTTTGTTATAATGTGCTCTTATGGTAGTTTCCATGCTGTAGTTCAAATCAAGGGGGTCTCCTCTGTCTCTGAATCCAGGCCATTTCCACATTGACTGCTTGTACAATAAACATCAAGTTCAGAAAAAAAGTAGAGTAGCTGTGCCGTTTGTAAACACTGTAAGCCACAAAGTACTTTCCAGCAGTGGACAGCAAATGAAAAACACAAGAAAAGCTCACAAGTCACCAATGCAAAGTCCTCAAACGTAAGCAAGAAAATGGGGGCAGTGTGAATTTCTTAGATTCATGCAGTAGCAAACAGATTTAATTACAAATCCTAGCAAACAGAGCATACCTCCAGAAGAGGGGAAAAAATCTCTTTCAATGGTCCCTGCCATCAGGTCTGGGGAAAACCCTCCCTGCTGACTGTAAATGCAGCTACTGGTTTAACACAGCCTGTGTGAGTACAAGACGTTATGAGGTGCCTGCATGACATCAGTGCCGTTAGGCATATAAACTTTGTCTTCACTTGGGAGTCCAATTCCGAATGCTTTAGAGGAAGCTGAAGGAGTCCAACTTCAGAAATCAAATTAAATGTTAAAGAAATGAAATACTATTTCTGCTTCTCACTAGTGACATAAAGCCTAAGCCTAAGATTAATACAATATACTATCAGTTCCAAATCTGTGATCTTTCAGTTCACTTTAAGGATGCTGATATATCTATTAATTCCAAGCTCCTAACAGTAACTTGATGTCATCTTTCAACAATACTCATATCTAAGTAGATAATTTCTTCCAAAAGGTTATCAAACTGCATCTGGAAAAAAAGAAAAAAAATCTGAGGTCCTTTACTCCTCAACAGTTTTTCAATAGAAACTTTCTTTTCTGTCGACCTTAGCAGGCTGTTTCAGCTGTTTCTGTTCCTCACACTTTAGTTCCATTCTCTAATGTGCTAGTGGATAAGATTCTTGTTTCTGCTGTTTGCCATGTCCTGCTACCTTTCAGCAGGGCCTCTCATAATTGACCAGAACACATTTAGTTGGAGTTGATTTCTATGCTCTTATGTTGCCTTTATTTTCTTTGTGGAAACTTTGTTAAATAAAACCTCATGTTTACTCACCATCTTATTTTCCTTTTTTTTAGATACATTTTTCAAAATGTGAATACTGCTTAAGGAAATGGTGGTGTGAAACATGCCTTTTCAATGTTTATAAGTGTGACACAGGTTTTTTTCAGCCTTATCTGCACAGAAATTTAAGATTGCATTTTGTTAACTTTTTTCCCCTGGATTTGACCAGCTTCTAATGCCCATTTACTGATAAAATAATTTTACAACTATGATTAAGAGTGATCTGAAAAATTACCTTCTTTAGGAGACAGAGTGGCAGATACAGAATCCTTCTTGATCTCATGAACTGGTCTTCTAGTGTAAACAGTGCTCCAAGCAGTCATATTTACATGAACAGTCTTAGCATCAGACTGTAAGTTTTCAAGAACCAGAATTAGATTGAGGTCTTTGCCAACTTCTAAAGGGCCAGCCAGCTTGAACCTCCCTGAGATGTCAGGCTTTTGATCGATTTCCTGTGGCGTTGGTGCTGTAGGATCAAATTTATCCTCAAGTCCCAGCTTCTTACGGGCTTTTTTAAAAACATCTCTTTCTTTTGTAGAGCCTGTCAGAGACAACCATGAAATTTATTCTTAATGGTTAACATGTATCTCTTATTTTACATGACTGTTGGAGACAAGCCAGCAGAGTGTCGCATCTGTACTTGCAGATGAACAGAGCCTCTCTTTTCTACAGCCACACTTGATTTTCTTGTACTGCTGTTAGTAATGGCACTGCCCCTCTAATATCTTTTTTTTTCAGTAACACAAAATCTTAGAGTCCAAAGTTGCTCACTCTTCCCATTTCTCTTGCTTTATATAGTTGTAATACTTAGAAATGTACTCTTAATTTGCTAATAGAGAAAAGGCCCTGATATTAAGGGAAGGCTGGTAGCACCATGTGGTAGGTTGATGTGGCCAGCAGCCAAACATCCACCGAAGCCTCTCTCTCACTTCCCATTGCTGCAGGATGGGGAGAAAACAAAAGAAAGGCGAGAAGGCTCAGAAATCAAGATAATGACAATTCAACAGTGAAAGCAGACACTGCACATAAGCAAAGCAAAAAGAAGAATATTTTCACTATTCCACATCCACTCCATGCTACAGAAGGCAGAAGTTCAGCCACTTCCTGGAAAGCGGGGCTTCAACACATAGGATAGTTGCTTGGGAATACAAATGCTATAACCGCAAAGGCCACACTCTTCCCTCCCCATTTCCTCCACCTCTTGCTGAGCTGGTATTGCTAAGCACTGGCATGGACTATCCCTTTGGTCAGTTTGGGTCCACTGTCCTGGGGTCCCCTCCCAGCCTCTTGCCCACCCTCACACTATTTACTCACTCTGGCAGTGAGGTTTGACCTGTTGTTTGACCCTTTGAAAGAGTTGCTTTTCCTGGACTAAGTGCTGATTTAGTTTAGGTTTCTTTAAGAAGCCTTTCATTCTGGTGTCAAATAACTGGGCTGTAGATTAATTTTCACAAAGCGGAGGCAGTCAGTAAACATTAGCAATAGGTGGTTGGAACAGTGAATGTTCTGCTCAGGGATACTTAGAATTCCTTTACTTAGGTCCCACAAAGCAACTCCATATCAGAAAAGGCAAGGCAGTATTTTTTTTATTCTTCACCTTCTCTTCCCTTTTCTGTTAGAACTTAATAAACTGAGTATAAACTTTGCTCCTATGTTTATAGTTGCCCAAAATTGACACTAAGAGACTCCTAGCCTCAAGTTTATATGTGTTTGGGGATGAAGTAGCTATGTAACCAGGAGTTTTTATTTACCTTCTTCATATTTATAATCAGTTGTGACATCCACACGATCATCTCTGCCAACTGCCTTTGTGCTGATGAATTGGCCAATTACAGTAGACTTAGAGAACATTAATGTTTTCTTTCCAGTTGTGGCCTCATAATTCCAGTACATACAGTCGGCATTCACTTCTGCAAATACAAATGGGCAGTCATAGTCCAGATCCACATCTCCTTCTTTGATGGCATTCCGTGAGGCAGGACCACACTGATAAATTCCTATGGCATCAAAAAAAAAAAGTAGACCTAATCAACTCTCTTACAGTAAGTAGATTACTAGACAGATATCAGTCAATGACTCCTGAATTGCTTAGTGCTGTTCTCCAATTCTAGCCCTTTCATCCATATAGGCCCTCATACCAGGCCAAGCATCAGTGTATTTTGTCTTTATGTGACACTTGATTTATTTTATATTATCTGTTGATTTTCAGCAACTCAGGATGCCTACATTGGAAATACAGGAATTGCACAAAAGACTGCTCCTAGAAGTCTAGTTTGTTTCTCAGCACCCATGGATAATCTGAGGGTTTTCTAATGCAACAGATAAAGTATTCTTTTCTGCCACTTTCTTTCTGAGCAGGATGAGAAATTACTTTTTACAGTGGTTTTACTTCCTCCCCCCTCCCCCTTCTCTCTGAAGATGACTGACTTTATAATTTTTCACCATTATTCTTGAAATTAAAACTGTGTACCTCCACTTTCTTCTTGGGGAGTTGCATCTAGAACTTGCCATCCACTGTATGAGGGGCCCAAATCACTGCGGGAAAACCAGCTTTCATTCCAGACATGGAAATTCCTATGTGCAAAAATGAACAAAGTAAGCTACTAATATGTAAGTGTAAATTGCTGTTGGAATGGTTCACATCTGTTAATCAGACATCTTAGTTAAATGTATTAAATGCCTTACTTTGTATAGGTTCTTGTTTGAGACTGATTCCATTCTGATCCTAGCTGGATTAATTGAATATTATGGAACAGACATAAATGTTCAAGGGCAGAAAGCAAATTTATAAAATTATACAACATGTCTTGAGCCAGTTTTTCCCTAAAAGTTCTGGGCACATGCACTTCTTTAGTTTTAGCTGGTTTACTTATAGCATAATGCTGCAGTTATCACTTATATTTAGAATGGGTCAGGAACAAGCACAGGAGTAAAGGCAAAAAATTAAGGACTGCACCCATTCTTTGCTGAGTACAAGCCTGTTTGAATTTCATTGATGCACAGTAGTGGCAATACTCATATTACTTTCACTGCTAATGATGTCACTGGAAAAAAAAAGTCAGGGAAGCTAGCTCTGTTGAACTTCTACAGTTTTGACATGAACTTGTTTTGAGGAATAGTTCCAAACTAAGTGACGTCCCAACTGTTTGATACTTGCAGTGTAATATCACAAATTTTCAATCATCTGTGGCATCGTAACTGTTAATTTTGCCTGCTCTGGCTTCAGTTAGCTGTTGTAACTCATATCACAATTCTGCCTAATGAAAAAAGAACACCAAGTTTTGTTGTATTATTTTGCAGTATTGCAAAATTTTGTTGTATTATATTGCAGTATTTTTAATTGATCCATAGTGTTTGTAGTTGTTTTTAAGGCAATTTTTAAGAATGTGACAAAGCATTTGTCATTAGAATCTGTATTTTGCACCTGAAGACTCTATAGACATTGATAAGTCCTGCCATTAATTATCATAAAGCCTTACCATATGCTGTCAGCTGACCTGTCCAGATGATTTCCAGAAGCATCGTAAAACTCATCTACACGCAGATTTCCATCTGCATCATGGGCAGAACTGAAGTTTGTAATTGTACGAGTGGGAATCCCCAGACATCTAAGTACTAAAGAGTGAATAGAAAGCCAGTCAGAAAGTGGTATTTCTGGAATATGAAGTTTCATATAACATACTAATGTCTTAAAAGGCTTTCATGCATGATGTATTATCAGTGCTTCTTCTAATAGAATCTGTGCAGTGTCAGTTATGTGCATGATATGAAACATACCTGTAGTCAGTACTGCTGCAAAAACCCAACATTGTCCATATCTAACAGGTTTGAATCCTGATTTCTTCCAGTTTTGCAGGATTTCACCACTTCCAGTCCAGCTGTTCGGACTTTTCCCACCCTCATAATTTCCACTCCAGTTTCCTAGCAGCACCCCTTGGTCATCATTGGCGTTCACCTATAAAAATAGTCACTAAATTATGATGAGATAAATTAAGAATTTACAACAAATGTAGTAGCATTTGGGGAGCAGGAAGGAGAAAAGTCTCAAATGACATTTTAGTGGAAAAAAGTCCACTGCTTCATGTAGCTATCTTTCAGAAAGCAGCTTATCTTTTTAGGGAAATTAAATATGTGTCCTCTGAATAAATGGAGAGCATTTAATCACTGTTTCTCCTACTCAAATATACAGTAGCATCAGGCAAGAAGGCAAACACCAGTTTCAGTGAACCTTCCTGACATGAGGTGGCAACTTTACCACTGTTTGGTTGAATGGCATCATCAAAGCATATCATGTAGCTGGGCTACATTAGGAAAAGTGTGACCAGGAGATTGATGGAACCCATAGCCCCCTTTCATTATCCCTAGCAAGGCTGTGCCAGGAATCCTCTATCCACTTTAGGGTCTCTCAGTTCAAGGGCATGTTGAGGCACTGAATAGGGAGGGCATGAGTCAAGGGCCCTGGAGCACAAAATCTACAAGGAGAAATTGAGAGCACTCAGCTAGTTCATTCTAATTAAGAAGGGGATAAAGAGAATGGAATAGCAGCATAAAATTATTTGAATGGAACACACTAAGTTGTCTGATTACAACTTTTCTCTGTGCTGGCAGGTTATATTACAAGAGGCAGTGGCAGGAAGTTGTAGCTCGGGAAAATCATGTTTGACAGAAAAGAAAAATTTCTCACTAGGAGGTGCAGCTCTGGACTGGGCACCCAGAGAGTCTATGAAATCCGTGGATGAGCTGATCTAGCACCACTGTAGTTCCACTTCAGTTGGAAGGTTGGCCTAAAGACCTCCAAGGGTATGGTTCTTTTACATACCACCCCATGTCTTACAATTTCAGTTTGACCACTGGATATAAAAATGTAAGTGTCAGAAATACTGCAGATGACATAAATCTGGCGGGTTTAGATCAGAGGACCGCCTAGGTGTTTCTTTGGCCCACATTTTTGGTGCATACAGTCAGTGGCCTAAAATTTCCGAGAACTTGTATATACTTACTTCCACTTAGTTTTCTGCTACAAAGAACAGTGAGTTGGTAGTTTGGACCTTTTGAACATGTTGCTTACCATTGCACTGAGAACACGGCCCAGGTATTTGGGGTCATTTCGGTGAGATACATCTGTGGCAGGATCCTGCCGATAGTTTAAGCTTCGATCCAGCATGGAAAGGCAAATATTGAGAGTATCTCCTTGAAACTATGTTAGATAGAGAAGTAAGTTAGTGTTCTGGAAACACAGATTACTAATAATAGGGATAAATTGAGCTATGTGAGCATTTTTTTTTTTTTTTTTTAATTGCTTAAAGGAGTGCTGCATCTCAGCCGGGAGTTACCATATAAAAAGGCAGCCTGAGCAAACTGTGAAGGTTAGACCTCAAAGAGCTTTCCAAAACTTGGAATCTGTGGACTTAAGGCAGGGTCTTTGACTCTTAGAATTGCTACAGTACTTTACTGCCCAACAGACACTACAGTTTCTGCTGGCTGCTCCTCTGAGTCCTAGGTCATGTCACTGACTAGTCAATTACAAATCCTCATATTAATATAACAGGGCTTGTCACAAGTTCTGATTTCAATACCACAGTGTCCTGTTCTTCAGAGGTGTATGTGATGAACTGGAAAAAGCAAACGAGCCCATGTCACCCAGTTCATGTGCAAACCAGAGCACAGAACACTGTTTAGTGCTTCAGTGCTGCATTTACCTGGCCAAAGTTCCATCCAAAGCTGTTGATACGATTTTTATTGCCTGCAAAAATGATGCCAAACTCTTCTAGCACATATTCCTCACATTCAGCCTTGTTAGGCATGAACACATCATCACCTGAAAAACCAAAACAGTCTGCAACCACAGTCTCTATTACAATGTACAACCACTCGTTTTCCATCAGTAAGAACACTTGCAGATATCCACCCCTTGCTGTTCTTGCTGTTACAAATGGATCATGTTGCAAATGAAACTCAGGGTGGGGAGTGTCTGAGTGAAGACAGAGGTATGACACTCTCAAATCTGGGAGAAGATGGCATCTGATAGATATGACTCTTCTCTTGGTTCTGCAGAGACCAGACACGTTCTTCTAAACTTGTGCAGAAGTAGGAAAGCTGTGCCAAAAGCATGACTTAATCTTTTAGGACAAGAGGCTTCCTAGTAAGCACATGATATAGATAGAGCTGGTTTTATGTATCAGAAGGTCCTAACAAACTGTTAAGCCCTATTCTCACTGATACATTATGTGGTGAATCTTCAGCCCATGTATTAAAGATGCATAGATCAAATGAAGAAGCTGCAAATATTTATGAGGCTACAAGCAATTTTAGTTCCTTCTGGGGAAATTCAATATGTTCTTACCTGCAGACCAAGGGTTAAAGAGCAAAACAAAAGTGCCAAGGATTGCTGGAGAGGAGCTGCCACTTGAAGTAGTTTGAACACTCAGTTTGTAACGTCCAATGACAGCATTAGGTGGGCTGGAAATGGAGATGCTCACAGAGCTGGAACTGGTAGACTGTAGAATTGCACTCCAGCTCTCTGTGCTCATTGTGCTGGAGATAGCAAATGTGGCCTGGGTCTTAGCCAACTTTGAGGGGTTTGGACCTTTTGAGGAAAATAAACAACATGTATTTTTTTTCCCACCAGCTTGCTGAAATACTGATTTAGTTGTCAATAAACTCAGAAGGGATGTAACCCTCCCCTCTGATGAATTTGTGCCATATGTTGGAAACTGAAGGAAGCTATCACTGCTAGCTGAGATGGGAGTAGTGCAACACCTCAAACACTTCCATTATAGTGTGAATTAGCATGTTGGCTCTGAGGAATTATCTTGCCGCCCTATACTGCATATCAGGCCAAAAGAGTGTCACAAGATAGCATTACTCTTTCTGTGAAAGAAGTTGGGAGCCATACCTGTTTCTGCGATGAATGTTAAATTTTGTTCGGGCTGTCCTGTTCCATTGAAGGCGACAGTGAAGGCCTGTCCTCTCCTCACAATTAACTCTTCGCTAGAAAATTTACTTGTGTGGTGATCTCTTGCATTTTCTTTCAGGTGCCAGTTGGTACTTGGCTGTGTTGCAGCTATAAAAAGTGAGAAGAGCAATAAAATTTGAGGGGGACGTCCAAGGAGGAAGGAGCACAGACATGCTCTCAAGAATTGCGTGTTACTTTCTACAGGTAACTACTACCCATGTGAGGCCTCCACCAAAAATAGAAATAACTTATTTATAGAATTTTGTTATTTTTGTTATTTTTTCAAGCAAGACTCCACCTTGTGTAGATCTGTTAGAGATTATCTGTATAATTAAACATAGAAGGAGTAGCTTATCTGGTACTAAAGGAAAATCAGAAAGGCACCTAAGAGTGGAGAACCCTAAAAGAATTGAATACTTGTGAGTTACTTGGGTAAAGACTCTGGCTGAATTCAGCTAATTCCAAGACATGGTGCTGTACTAACATAAGCATAGCCTTGCTGCTTCTGAATAAAAAAATAAAGATGCCTGATTGAGCTGAGAAACACTCATGTGTTTTAAACCATGACATGTGATTTTTAGCCCCATTTACAGGTCATGTACCTCTGATATAACTGACAGCTGCTATCTGTGGGAAGCACCCAACAAGAATATATTGATGGATGCCGGTCTGTTATTTGGCAGTGAGAGAGATGGCAAAATTGGAGAGAACACTACTAAAATAATGTATGGGAAACAGTATGTTGCAGAAAGCTTTTGCATGTGAACTGTGGCTTCAGTCAGAGGCCAAAGAACAAGCATCTGAGATTGGTTTGGCTCTGGCATCATTAGAACCTATGATAGTTCTCTAGTAGAAGCTGAAATGTTTTAAATGAAGTGTAGAAGTATGGAAGAAAAAGTGATTTTTTTTTTTTTCCTAAGGGCACTGTGTGCTTTTCAAAAATATTTTTATTTTTCTTCATCCTTCCCCCCCCAACCCCCGAAAGCAAGAATAGGCAAGAGTAAGAGCGTGGTCCTGAGTAGGGGAGCACAATTATCCTGTGCCATTATTCAGCAGAAAATCATTATCCCATGTTCAACCAGATTTATTAGTGTAAAGATATTTTTACAGCATGATCTTAAGTTTATCAAGTTTAGGTAAGTATTGAAGTAACTACAGCAATGTAGTCACAGTTCAGATGTGGGGAACGTCTTTTTTTACAGCATCAGGGTGAGCAGAACATGCTTCAGATTTTCAGGAACATACCTATTTTTAAAAAAAAACCCACATCTTTAGAACCTTAGCAGTGAACCACATCTATTCTAAAACAAGCTGAGAGGTATGGAAGATGTGTCTTTAGAAAAGCAGGAGTTATCTGGCAAGGTTGGAAAAGCAACACGGGACCATTTATAATTATTATTAGACTTGTCAATTTACATGTGTACAAATATTTGCATGTAAGAAAAAAAAACCCAAACCTCTTGCAACAAACAGACCACCAGAAGAGATCCTCTAAATTTTTGTAGCATCTCTGCTTTAGCTTCAGGTTTCAACCTTCTCTGCTTATTGTAGCCTCCCTCAGCCTTTGCAACGACACCTTCAAGTTCTGCTTTGTTTTCCTCTTGTGTCACATTTGACAGTCTCTCATTTTCACTTGCCTGACAACTTCAAATATCTACAGACTTTCCCTTCTTTCCTATTTGCAAAGTAAAGTACAGCATTTCTCCATCAGATAATATACTTGCTCTCCTGAGTCTCATTCTGATAATCTTGCTTTTCCCATGCAATTGGGAGAAAATTCAATGCCTGTGAAAAATCCTTCTCTGAACTCTTGATGGAAGAATTTTTCTCTTCCTTCTTTCCCACCACCCCTGCCCTACGTTGGATCAACATTCCTTAGAGAAGTTGTGATCTTTCAGTGTCCATTACAGAGCTGAATATGAGCTGTGGATGTAAGAAAATAACAAACAGCACCACAGAAGGGGCTTCCTCCTTGCTCACCTTGGCCCATATCTGATCAATATGTCCTGTATAGGCAGCTTCTGGAGCTTTCCTCTGAATGGCCTCCTTTACTTCTGTTGTCTCACAGAATGGCTGGTGCCTTTCACTTGTTTAAAAGTCTAGGTGTAAAGGTGCCTATTTGCAATATTTCCTGTGGGGTGGAGCTTGAATAACCTTCTTTTCTCCCCAGCCTTTATCTTGCCAATAAGGCTTGAGAATTCATTTTTCATTCATTTTTTCACTCTCTCAGCCCCCACATCCTGATCTCATTTCCTTGCAATTTAACAACTGAAGCTTGGACAACATTTATTCCTAACAGTCTGGCCATTTAAGAGTTTCTTAATGTATCCAAACTTGTAAGAATATCGGCATTTATCTGCTTTTCTTTCTGTTACAATTATAAATTTACAGGAACAGCATAAATACTTCTTGCACCACATTGTTTTTAATTTGTAATACTTCATGAGCAATATTTACAGTGACTTCTTTCAATTAATTCACTGAATCCATTGT
This sequence comes from Agapornis roseicollis, assembly GCA_002631895.1. Taxonomy (NCBI): domain Eukaryota; kingdom Metazoa; phylum Chordata; class Aves; order Psittaciformes; family Psittacidae; genus Agapornis; species Agapornis roseicollis. The sequence goes on along the minus strand of NDXB01017335.1, from coordinate 14,568 downwards.
TTTCCTGACACTGTTTTTTTTCTTGCTGTGTTGTAATAATCACAAAGCAATGAGCAAGCTGTTGCCTCTGCCCCAAATTTAATCAGGCTGAAGAACCAATTTTTCATTTCTCACATAATTACTCTTTAACAATGTCAAACAGGCAAGCACTCCATGTCATATTTGCATGATGTACTACAGAGATGATAGGTAAGTTCATTTGTGAGTTGTAATAAAATAGCTATCATTGTTTTCAGCTGGTATACTACTTTTTTTTTTTTCATAGGGTATCTCAGAACATGCAACTGGCAATGCCAATTTGTGTACAAAAATCTTTTCCTTAATTTCAAGGAGAGTGATTTCTGCTTATGCGTTGCAGGTGGCTCCACTTTCTGTTAAGAGAGAGACTAATCCTGTTACCTTTATGAAACAACCTGTAAAATTTCATATACTCAGTGCACAGCCTTGAGGATGCCTCTGAGTGATACCCATTATGCTGGACTGGTCACAGCTATGTGCCTTCTCAAATTCAGAATTTCAATTGGCTGTGCTCAGTATTCAGCAGCCCAAATTGTTCCCTTTTCAGGTTTGGATTATGTTTGGAAATTCTGGAATTGGAATTTGGTCAGCCCATTTCATATACAGACATATTTTATTCATATTTCCCATAAAAGGGTGTTATTAGAGCAAACAGTTTTTAACTGCATATGATTCAGACTACTGCTTTCAATCTCTGTTTATTAATAATATTTAATCTTAAGAGAAACTATATTTTTATCATACACAAAGCCCAACTGTGATTTAAAAATCGTAATACTTTAATTCTAAAATTTAAATTTCTTAGAATTTAATTTTAAAATGTTAAGTCCGAATGTCAGAGGTTAAAAGATGTTAAGCTACACTCTCCTACCCATACTTTTAATTCTCTTAAATGACACACTAACAATTTTTAGAATAGATTTAATTTAATATTTCAGCCTATCCTTGGATACATAGAAACTGTTTCTCATTGTGTCAAGATTAGTTACTGTTGAAAGAAAAAAAAAAAAAGAAAAGCCAGCAATTATTCACCATATAGCTGCTGATGCTGATTTGGTCGCATATTTTTTTTTGTGTGATGGCAGTAGTGTGCTGGATATCACTGTCCTGTATAGGTCAATGGCATAATTGGTATTGGTATTTGATGGTATGACAGTACAGTTATAAACAGTATATTCTAAAAACCAGATGCAGTCCATTTATTCTGGAAGATAATATGTCAAGGAGAAAAAGTTGTGTCTGTTGCTTCAGCTTCTCATGCTTATTACCAGCTCTGGCTAAGTTGCCTTTCAGATCTCTCTTGTGCTTTGTTTGTAAAAGAGATGAAAAATACATAAGGGACTGTGGGATTAAAGATTATGGGCAAAGCTTGCGAATGAGGGTTGAATTAACAAGAAATATTAACACTAGCCAGAATACTAGTCAAACAAAATGCATCTGACCCAGATTGTTTCCTGTAAGACAAGTAGTATTTGCAGAGCTTGTATGGTGGCTGTAAATGTAAGGATTGCACAGCTAGGTGCTTGAAACTCTGGTGGACAGCAAGAGAAGATTCTTTCAGACCTCAGAAAATGAAAGCTCTAAGACATTTTAGGATTTTGTTTCACATGCCCAGAATAAGCTATATCAGAACCATATTTGCAGACTGGTTCAGTCATATAATTCACAACATCCTTTTCCAGAGATGCCCAGATTTCTTTCCTCATTGCATTTCTTCTAAGAATATGACATGCTGTCCCATTCTGCAGGCAAGCACTCTTAATTCTAATACAAAACGAAGATGCTTGCAGGTGTGATCCATGTCTTAGTTGTAACGACAATGAAGCTTAAAAGTGACAGATAGAAGCTGAGATAAAATTGTTGAATCCTTCATAGCGGTAGTCTCCTGCAGACTATCAAAACCCTTAAAAAAAAAAGGGATTTACAGAATCTTTATAGATGCTTTTAATGCATTTGCATGCTTTTCTTTATGCACTATCGTCTAGATTCTGTTGAAGTAGATCCATTAGAGATCGGCCCACAGATGCATTAAGTTTTGAGGGAAAAGTGTGTATATTTACAGGATGTGTGTGTCGGAGGGTGTGGGAAGAGGGGGAGAGAGGGAGAGTGAAAAATTATGTGCAAGCACACCTGCATACAGACCTTTACAGTTTATCACATAACAATTGTGTGTAGCTCTGTGAGAAGCATTCCTGGCATTTTTGACATCTGTAACTGAACTTGGGCTTGGATATTTCTTAGGCTGTGGGTATGTCACAATCAAGTGGTGAGCATCACCAGCAAATACTAGTTTGTTCAGTAAATGCTGCTATTGCTTCTTGCATTTCATGCAATGGGAAAATTGTGGTTAAGAAGAGACTGATATACGACACTTAAAGAGGAAGTTTTTAGGAATCACCTTGCTAAAATGTCTTGGCTAAATTATTGGCAAATCATTGCTTAAGAGGATGTGTTACAATGCAGAAACAATCAGTTTGTGGGGTTTTCACCACTGCTGTAGATGAAGGTTTTTAGTGTCCACTTTACCACATAGCTCTTTTGTTAAAAAAAAAAAAAAATATACATTTCTACTCAGTCCAGTCTTTCAGCTTGACCTGTCAAATTGTGTTTTGCCATTTATTTAAGCTCTGCACAGTGGAGGACATTTATGAGGGAATCAATAGCTTTGTGACCATTGTATGCACCTCATTCCCACCCAGTCTATGTTCCACTTTTAAACAGGTGAACATTTAGATGGCATTACACTTAGCAGATGCATTGAGGCAGTCGTTAATTACACACTGTCAGGCCAAGCAAACAGCAGACACTGTTGAATGATGCTAGCACAAAAAGATCGGGTCAATAACACGAATTATTTTAAATTATGTTAGATGGATAACATTTGTGTCCTAAGAGTTTGTGCAATCAATTCACCTAAAACTGTGAGAATGGGGTAACTGTGCCTACTTCAAGCATGGGAGGAAAACAATGCCTGTCCTTTCTGCACTCAAGCCTATGTCCTGTATGTCCATCTGGTTGTTTTTTATTAGTTTCCTGAGCTTTACAGACCTGTCACATAAAGCCGTCACAGCATGAACTGTATGCCCAGAAGAGATAAAACTGGTGTCATCTGCACTCATGCCTCACTGTGCATTTTTACAGAGGTCCCAGCTAGTCAGGGCTAAGCAAAAACACAGCCAACCTTGCTGAAGTCTGTTGACTGAATATCTTTCCTTCTAATACCTTACTGCTGGACATCTGCTTGCTTTGTCTGTATTTTAAAGTTCCTTTGTCTTTCACAATGATTTTAACAGGTATTTAAAATGGCATTGCAGTTTTCTGACTCTGAATCTGCAGGAAGGAATCTAGCCTATAGTCTATTCTTGGCACATATATTCCCATTAACACGAGATTCATTCATACCTGAACTACTCTCTGTTACATTAAGTTTCATGTTAAAAACCAATCTGCAGTTTGCCATAACTTCTTTTGCTCTATTTGTGGTTTTATAATGTTTAACTCCGTTATGATAGTGGATGGATTATCTTCTTTTCCTTGTTTGTGTCCTTTGGAAAATGCAGGAAAGAAAAATACTGAAACAACCTATTCATAATCTCAAAATGTAGTGTACTCCAACAATTCAGAGCGCTCTACAAAACACAACCCCAAAGAGAAAGCTGAAATTACGTTATCAGTTGCCCGTTCCTTCTTCCCTTTTATTTATTTATTTGTTTATTTTTTTTTTTACTTACCAGTCATGCTCCTTTGCTCCCCTGTGCCTTGGACTTAGTGTTTCTGTGAGCAATTGTAGGCCTATATGATAAGACTTAAAACTCTGGTTGTGTGGCAGAATTTATAGAGAAAATTTCAGGCCTCTCCTCATGTTCAAACCAATTATAATTCACATTAGGTGGGTGAGGCAGGTAAGTCATACCAGTGGGCATGTAAACTTCCTAGTGACCATATATTAGCTCATGGGTTTTAATACATTGCACTTATGCAATTCAGGCTATTTATCCAGACGGTTGACAGAGATACTCAGAAAAGTAGATCATTTAATTGCATACCTGCAATCCAGAATTTCACATACAGTGCTGTGTCACTCAGGAAGGAATACTTTTTGAGTCAGTATGAGTTAATATATTTTCCCAGTATGATCCATAGATGAGTATTCATGTAATAAAAATATATATTCATTATAAAAGCCATAGGGTTCTCTCCTATGAGTGCACTTATAAGTCTGCAGGAAAACCCAAAATGTTTAATTCACCTCATCAGTCCTTTTCTGGGGATCACCACAGTAATGCCTTTGTGCCAGCCTCTCCTTAGAGTCTCTGTGAATAATACTAATGGTATTAATGCTGCAAATGTAATGCAAGCTACTATTAACTTGACAAACCACTGAATGTTGAGTAGCTCTGAGGAGAGGATCTCAGGTGCTAACTCTCCCTGCACAAAAAGAAGCTTCATCCTCATAAAATAAAACACTCATTTTGTAGCAGGTACAAATTATTACTATAATTTGTGCTTCTGTGATGGTTACTCATCTAATTTCCGACTATAAAGACACAATAATAAATGTGAAAATACTTTGATCTGCACATATAGGACACTTTATAGATAGAAAGAATTTAATGTGTGGGCGTGGCCTCACAATATTCTTTTTTTCTGGGTAATACTTCATTTTTCATATAAGACCTGTAGCAATTTAATCCTGGATCTTTCTCTCTCCTTCCCCTCTGTCCACCCCTACACAGGAACTTCCATTTCCTTCATGCCCTTACACTTACACAATTCAAAAAAGGTATTTTGTCTCATTTTATTATTACTTCATCTCACTTATCTACAATGAGAAAATAATCAGTCTCTGGTATGTTAGTGCGTACCTTGAAGAATGTGAGGGGCAGAAATTTCCTACAATTGGAAGTGAACAAGCACAGTATCTATGCATAAAGTGCGACAAGTGGCATGAGAAAGAGCTGAGAAATTATTGTTGATATCAGTTAGTTTGATGTAAATTGCTGGAAACTACTGGAATAGATAAAGTTATTAATGTCTAGAAGATGAAGATGATTAATAGCTAGCCAGGAGGTCAGTCAATCTAATTTTTTTGCTTTGACAGATCAATACACCAGGGAAGTAAGAATTGGCAGCTGTCATACGTATTGATTTTGATTCGCAGCAAGATCCCCCATGGTATTTTCATAATCACACTTTGAAAACATCAATTACGCAGGACTTATATTAGTTAATTGCGTAACTCCTTGTAAAAAAATCCAAATGCTGCATGGTTTCAATGGATCACTATAAAACTGGAAGGGCATAGTGACTGAAGTGCCATTAAGCTTGCCTTGGGGCTTTGACCCTTTCTGTTAGTAAGGCTTCAGCTGAAGTACTGTGTTAGCCCTGGGCTAACCTCAGCTGGATAATTTCAACAATACAAAGAACAGAGAACTTAAAAATATTAGAAGGACAGAGTTACACCCATTTAAACCAGATGCAGCTGCAGAGATAGGATGATGATGAGTGAAAAGTGAAAAAAGTTGAAAAGTGGTTATAGAACGAGGACACCACTTGGAGAGTCACGGTCTTTAAAAACTTCAGTCTCTGAGAAGACACTGAAGTGAAGCATAGAATAAAAATGTTGGGAGTGAAGGAAAGTACTCAGGTAGATCCTCTAGGTAGGTTTTTTCTGTGGAAATTAAGAATGGACTGTATGCTCTTTTGTCAAGAATAGTATGTATGTGTGTAGTTGAGCTGTTCTTGGGGAATTTATTTTGATATGAAAACTATGACAGTGACACATTTTCACCCTCTTGCCTGCTCTTGGTGCTTGATGCTGAACTGTATGATGTAGAGAAGGCCTCAGTAAGGGAAACTAAGTATTCTGCATCCGGTGTTGATTCAGTCTCATTTTGCCTTGCTATTGCCTTATTGCTGTGACTGTTTACTCACAGTGAATAAACTTTGCATTGTGTCCTGTGGTGAATGGTTACCAAGTTCCTGACTAATATGACACACAAGCCTGCAGACTTCTTGTATGTCATCTTAAAACCTGCTTATTTAAAAGAAGTAATAGAATGTTTTACATAGAAACAGAGATATTAGCACTGTATCTGTCTGTTATTGCATCAGTTGAGATTCTGGTTTCTGCCAGTATAAGGCAGTTCACAAGAATCACCAGAAAGCCCCACAGTAGCCTTTCTAGTTCTTCTCAAGAAATGAAAATCTATTCTACCTTCAGGCAATAAGTGACCTGAAAATAAGCACATCTTTTCCTTATGCTGCTTCCTTTTTAGAATCCATTGAAGTTCATTGGGTATTTTTTTTTACCTTAGAGCTATAAGTTTCACATACTAATTGTCAGTAGTGTAAATAATGTTTTAAGTATTTCCTTTCTTCATTTAAGATCCAGTAGTTCTTACACTGTCAGGGTGAAAAGATACCCATAGCTTTGCTTCATTTTATTGTTCAGTGCTTTGTATTCATCTATAATATCATGTCTTATGATGGAGTACAATAATCCTCCAAATGACTTAATTTCAGACTTTTCAGTCTCTTTTCATGCTGATATCTTTGCATATATCATAGATTTCTGAAACTCATTCAGTTACTTCTGTATGCTTTTTGCTATAAAGGAAAAATATTTGAACGTGATGCAGCAGGGAGAATACACTATCTATAAAATAGTGACAGTGATTTAGGTTTTCGTGTTCTATTTTTTATTAACACAGTTTTCGTTTGTTAGTTAAGCATTTGCTCAGCTAAGCCCAAGAGTATACAAGACTGTATTTGATCATCCTATACAAAGGAATGCTGTCATAATGAGATGTAAAATAACAAGACCCTGGGCAAGATGTTTAGCAGTGTAGATGAATAAAAGCAGGCATATTGGAGATCTTACAAAGAGAGACTGCACAACAATTCTGGGTGGAATCCATAATAAGAAAGGATAGGATTGGAGTGTATGAAATGAGCTTTCAAGGGACTTGTAAACAGAATGCTCAGAAAGCTGATAATTGCAAGGAGAATGCTGCAGTAGATAAAAAGCAAGTGTAATTAATTGTAGAAATGGATGAGAATATAGTTATTAGAGAGAACAAGTGTGAAAGACTACAGCATAAATAAGGAGATCAGTAATTGGGATGAAACATAGCAGGAAGTGGGATGGAGCACACTAGAAAGTAGAGAGGAAGAAAAAAACCATACATTTGAAGGAGAAAAGAGAAATGGAGAAACTAAAAATGGAAAATTAGGCAGGAGTTCAACTAAGGGGAAAAGGAAGACAACACATTCTGATATTTTCTTCATGGAAGAAATATTCCCCTACAAGAGGAAAAAAGATCACAGAAATGAAGGAAACTAGAGGTGAGCCAAAGATGTAGAAAACTGAACCAGAATGATAGTGTGGTATTCATTAAACTGCAAGAAGAGTATAACTGAGGAAGAGGAGAATGAAGTTTGAGGAAATATCATAGAATAGTTTGGGTTGGACCTTCAAAGTCCATCTAGATGGTCCAACCCCACTGCAATGAGCAGGGACATCTTCAACTCGATCAGGTAGCCCAGAACCATATCCAGCTTGGCCTTGAATGTTCCCCAGGATGGCACATCGATCACCTCTCTGTACAACCTGTGCCAGGATTTTACCACCCTCATTGTAAAACATTTCTTCCTCACATCCATCCTTAATCACCCCTATTTTAGTTTAAAACCATCACCCCTCGTCCTATCACAACAGGCCCTGCTAAAAGGCTCTTCCCATTTTTCTTATAGGCCCCTTTTAAGAACTGAAAGGCTGTAGTAAGGCTTCCCCAGCACTTTCTCTTCTCTGGGCTGAACAACCCCAACCTTCTTAACCTTTCCTCATAGCAGAGGTGATTCATCCATCTAGTCATATTTGTGGCCCTTCTCTGGACCCTCTCCAACAGGTCCATGTCTTTCCTGTGCTGACAGTTCCAGAGCGGGATGCAGTGCTCCAGGTGAGGTCTCACCAGATCAGAGCAGAGGGGCAGAATCACCTATCTTGACCTGGTGATCACACTCCTTTGGATGCAGACGAAGATATGATAGGCCTTCTGGGCTGCAAGTGCCCATTGCCTGCGCATGGCCAATCTTTCATCCACCAGTACCCCCAAGTCTTTCTTCTCAGGGCTACTCTCAATCCCACCATTCCCCAGCCTGTATTGATTCTGGGGGTTGCCCTGACCCACGTGCAGGACTCTGCACTTGGCCCCGTTGAACCTCATGGGGTTCAAATGGGCTTACCCCTTGAGCCTGTGCAAGTCCCTGTGGATGGCATCCTGTCCCTCAGGTGTGTCCAGTGTACCACTCAGCTTTGTGTCATTGAGGAGGAGGTATTGGGGATGGTTGGTAAGGACATGAGTGTGAGGCAGAGAAAAGATCTGGGACAAAGGAAGTGGAACCTTTAAGAGAATCAATTTGGTCCAGAGACCAAATCAAGCAAGAAAAGTGAAGAGATAATAGTGAATAAGAAAGTACAAAATCAGCATATATATAAATACTGCATTTCAGTTCCTGTACTGAAATCAAACATGCTCTCTAAAATAGAACTGGCAATACCTAATATGAGAAATCTCATGTACCCATAGCTTTTCTGTGTTTTTCCATTAGCATCTGCTGGCCTAAGGAGTGAGTGTTTCACCCTGCAAGTCTTTTTTTTGTTGTGTAACTTTGGACCCTTACATCTGCGCAACAGTACCACTAGAATAGCACTGGTATTTTGGCAATGCTGAATTTGTTCCAAGAATTTAAAACAGTACTTCACCTGGATCTAAGTGTATCTCTGTCCACAAATCCTTTAATTCATAGCTAGACATTTTCCCCTTTTAGAAGGAAGTTGTGTAGTGCTATATTGTTTCACAATTTGCCAGCTCCTTTGGTAGTGGGCTGGTGAGACCTGGACCTGTGACAGACAGTAAAGCATGAAACTGCCACGACATTGGCTGTGGGGGAATCAGCAAGATGCCACCTTGTTTTGCTGTCAGGGTACTGGAAGTTCCCAGCAGTTGTTACTGCTGCCAAGTGGGATACATGCTGCTGTCACAGGTAGCCACTACTGCAGGATTAGAGATGCCTCTCACAGAAGCCATAGTTACTACCCACACCTTCTGTCATACCAGCAGTCCCCTTTCTTCTGGGTGATCCCTACAGCTCTACCGTCCCTTTCCTTATTCAACTTTTTAGCAGCAGAGACAGTCAGACTGGTGCTTAAGGTTTAGAAGAGCTGTAAGTAGATAGTTAGGAGTTCCTTGTATATTCCATAGTGGGTAATCGTGTCTGACACTCTCTCTGCATGGGAATTCTTTGGAATCCATGAGTGCCAAGGAACAAGTCATGCCTGCAGTGCACACGGCTACAAACACTCTGTCAGGGTTTTGAGGACGTTTTCTCCCCAGTCAGTAGCATAGCATTAATCTAACCAAACCTGTTCTGCAGAATCTAGCACTGTATACAAGTGCTCTCTATAGCTCATCTTCACTCACAACTACACAACTTTTCTTAGTTTCAAATCAGACTGTAGCCATTTCTTGCCACCACTGTGGCATCTACTTAGCTTTGTGGTGATTTGGAGAAAACTCCAGGAACTAACTTGCCAACAGAGTTTTCGAGCTGACAAGCAGGTATTCTTTATTGAAGTGCTGGGAGGCACAGGGGATAGCTCCTCCTAACATGTGTTCCCATATTGCTGCACAAGCCATCCTTATAGTCACTGGGCATGCATACATGTTCATGAGGTTACATGTGGATTATATCATTTTCCAGAAAGCTCCCCGCATGCGTACAGAATTGTGGTGCTGGTCTCTGAGGGTCCTTGACTTCTTCCAACAATCTTCATCACTTCTGGCAGCCTTTGAAGCACGCGCAGTAGATGCCCATACCGGTCTAATTGGTTCATTAGCACCAGAGACATAATAGTCCTCCTATCCTCCTACTTATCAGTTAGTTTAACTGCAGCCCATCCTGGACACCTGCCTTTCCCAGATACTCCTTATCCCTGTGTCCTGTTCTTCTAGACTGTTTTTCTTAAAACTATGTCAGCTATAACGATTTATCTTGTACAAGAATTCTCACTATGTTCTCTAGCTGTACTCTATTTTTTCTACGTATTGTGCACCTCAGTAATTTTCCATTGCTACTGTTACAAAGCCATGAAACATAACATTACTTAGAACTGATTCTAAAGGTTTATATATTCCATTTCATGATTTTGTGCCCCCTTTGTTTCAGCAAGAAAGCATCTGGTCAGTTTGGACTGCATGACTATGACTAAACTATAAACCATTTAGTTCCCAAACTAGACTGAATCTATGAGTCTAACTGGAGTAAACAGAACAAACAAGATTGAGGGAAAGATTGGAAAGCAAGAAACACAACAATCAAAGGGGACCCTCTGAGGATTATTTCCAAAGGCAATAGATCAGCCTAATTTGTATTTTAGAGAGTTACCTGAGTCTCACTGCAGATCTAAAGAAGCATTAAAACATTACACAAGCTGCCTTGTTTGCTTCTTTTTATGAATGAGCCTAAACTTCTCTAGCTGTACAAGAAGGCAAGGGGTTTACATTAGAAAAGAATAACGCTGCTGTCTGCTGTCATTTGTAACCGTGATACAGGTTCAACAGCAAAAAATTACTGTTTTGGATAGGACTTAGTTTTTAAAGAATGAAGTCACTTTTAACTTCAAAAAAGGGGAAAGGATGTGGGTAAGAAAGATGTTCTTATTTGGAAATATGACTTTGATACTACCTATTTTATGTCCCTGGAAGCATAATTTCATAGCAAGAACATCCATAACACTATCAGCTTACCTTGAACTTTTTGTTTGTTTGTTTGTTTAGTATTTATTTATTAATTTTATTCTGTAATGCTAGTATCTGAAGTGAGTAGTGTCCCTATTCTATAGCTGAGGAAACTGGTAAGATAGGTGCCATGACTTGACACTGTAAGTGACCTGATATCCTAAGTCTTACCTCAGTACATTACTGTCAGCCCTTTTGTCCTATTTACTCACATCTTTTATGATAAAAATACTGGAATAATGTTTCCATTTGGATTTTTTTAATTTGAGCAGATAACCTCATAATAAATTGCACTGCAGTAATTTATCCTTTGTGTTTAGAAGAATAATCATTTGCACACTTGCTGGCTACACAGGAAATGAAATGAACACTGGTACCAAATATCCCCCAATTTTTAATCTACTGCTGTTGGTATTAGCAGTAACAACACTGATTATTGCAAATGATTCTGACTTTTTTATTTACATTCAATGTAAAATACTTAGTAGCACTCTGAGGAGCCATGAAATCTGCAGGGCTTTTTAACTTGCAATTTATGGGTTGCATCTGAAATCTGTTGTCTAAGCCTCACATATTCAAGTAAACAGAAACATTCATTTTCTTAGCCCTCCCTCTGTTCAAGTTGCTTATATTAGCACACTTGTGCATGTGTCACTCCACAAAAATGTTTAGAACATTTCCTGTTATTTCGTCCTTGGGGTTAGTTTTGAGAAATCAACTTGTTTTAACAGTTAGTTACTCCTTCTATGTGAGCTGTGAAATAAGAAGCTCTTGGTGTAACAGCAGAAATTGTGTGTCAAGTCTCTTCCTTTGGGCAAAAGGGGGAAAAAGGTATTGCTTCACAAAGGCAAGCTGTTTCATGCTCACTGTGTCCTCACTTCCCTTAATAGCTTGCTCTTCTTTGATGTTCTTCTGTAAGCACATGCTGTTAAGTTTTATTGAAATTTTTAAATAATCAACTGGGAGTGGCCACTGATGTAAAATTAATATAGCAAAGCTGAATGTGTACAGAAGGAGAAGGTAATTTTATTTTAAACAAAACTGATTTCAGGTGCTCACAGTCATTCTCCTGAAGATTTCATTCAGTCAGTTTATCGTGTTTGTTTTCCATACCCACAAGAACCAAGACACGTATGTCTGGCTAATCCAATCAGGATTATTTGTGGTGAAACAGAGGACAAAGGATGCCAGATTTGGAGCCATAGTCATGTTTCCTGGGTTCTTTTTTGCTGTGTGACCATGTACTCATTTTAGAAGTGCCTTTTATATCCTTCAGGGACCCAGGTCTATCAGTCATTAAGCAATGGTGTTGATTGACTGCCCATCCTTGTCTCCTGTTCTGTGAGTAGTCTATCTTTAGTTTTAGATTGTCCTTTGTTTTCCCAGTCTGTGTGTTTCAAGATGCTGACCATAATCTCAACAATCTGCTGGTAAAGTCAAATCATGCCATTCTTTTGTAGCTTCTTCTGGTACTATCATACATATGTTTCTGTCTGTAATTTGTTCATTTCAACCTTAATATTCCTATTACAAATCTTTGCACTACAGAATTACATTAAGTCACACAAATGAGCTATCAAGGGAAGTACAGAGTCTCAAACATGTGAGAAGCTATAAAGAGGATTCCAGGTTAAATACTGTACCTGTCACACTGAGATTACATTTGGAGGCACTTCTGTGCTGGTCATTCTGACAGAATAACATTCATTATCAATGAAAGCCCATCAGTGTAAACCAGCTCACTCACTTGTTAAAGCATGAAAGCTATGTGACATTTTAGTCACCAAACTCAATGCTATGGACACTTTTGGAAGGAGAATGGTAAGATGAACCCTTGGAAATGACAGTAAACATATCAGTGGTCTTTCATATATTGTACCATTGAGTGTTACCCAATAATAACAGTACTATAGAGGCTTTGTAAGGTGAGTTCCTGAATTTAGGTACTGGTAGCTTTGTTTGACAGGGTCAACACTGGTCTTTCACCTATGGATCTGGTTTTGAATAATGGCCTGAAGGGTTCCTGGAAGGTCATTAAATGTCATACATTTTGTAGATAATTAAGGGCTAAGAGAACTAGGGATTAAGCATGTTTATATGAGGGTTTTAGAGCAAATACCAAACGGTAGAATAATACTGAACCAGAATAAAAAGCAGTGCTTTATGGAAGATGTTGCAGGTGAGTATAAGATGGTGTTCTTACTTGTCTGATAACCAAAGGTTAACTGCTGTATTTAGTGTTTCCAAAATTTCAACCCTGTAGCGCATTATGGTGCATGACCTATTAGGACGTTTCCTTTGTGGGAAACAAAACAGAAAAAAAACCCATCACATCACTGGGGAAAAAAGAAACAAACCCAAAAAAAAAACCCAAACATGCGTAAATTCAACAGTGTCTCAGTTAAAATGAAATGTAAAGTTTGTTTGTTATAGTGATAGTGTCAGGAAATGTTAAAAGGTAACAGCAGATCTGTGAATGGGTTTAGCAGACCCCTGATATCACCAAAAGCTGCTACAGAAGGAAGTGTTCCAGCTTGGTTAACTAAGATAACTACTGATAACAGCTGTTTGTTATTTCTGCCTCCCACTTGCACCCTGTCACTATTGCTAATTATATCTTGTTTATCTTTGGTTTGGATGGTTCTGTTAGTAATCTTACATGCATATGTTAAAACAGAAAGGTACCACACCTGAAAGAGGGAACACCAGTGCAGAACAAGGAACTTGCCATTAAGGGTTGCATGAGACGGCTCCTGCTCAAGGTAGGCATTCTGTCACATTGTCAAGTCCATCAGGTGTAAGTAGTAGCTCCTGAGTTGTGGTTTAAACCCAGTTTCTACTCCCTCCCCCTCTTTCTTTCCTTCCCCCTCCCCCCCCTTCCTCCCTGCTCCCTGAGGGATGGGGAGGAGAATCGAAGGAATGCAACTCCCACGGGTTGAGATAAGAACAGCCCAGTAACTAAGGTATAACATAAACCACTGCTGCTACCACCAATAATAATAATAATAAGGAAATAACAAGGGACGAGGGTACGATACCACCCGCCAAAAACGAGCCCAACCGGGAAGTGAAGTGTCCCGAAGTGTCCCTCTGGGTAACTCCCTATTACCTCCCTGGGCATGACATGCTGTGGTATGGAATTCCTCTTTGGCTAGCTTGGGTCAGGTGTCCTGTCCCTGCTTCCCCCCCGGCCTTCTCTACTCCCTGGCAGAGCATGAGACTCAGAAAGTCCTTGGTCAGAATAAACATTACTTAGGGGCAACTAAAAAAACACTGGTGTTATCAGCTATGTTCCAGGGAGAGTCAAAACATAAAAACTNTTCCCCCCCGGCCTTCTCTCCTCCCTGGCAGAGCATGAGACTCAGAAAGTCCTTGGTCAGAATAAACATTACTTAGTGACAACTAAAAACATTGGTGTTATCAGCTATGTTCCAGGGAGAGTCAAAACATAAAAACTACATCAGCTACTAAGAAGGAGAGAAACTGCTTGCTACTGCTAAGGGCAGGACACTGTCACACTGGCTGCAGGATGTTGTGCTAAAAAACTGGTTATGTGGAGAGTGTGAGTTGGTGGGCTGATCAAAATCAGCTTTTGTCAGAGCCCACCCTGTGCACAGTGGCTGTATGTGGCCTGCAGAAGGAAGAGTTCTCTGAACTGGGGATTCTGTCTATATATTTTTGTGTAGAATTTGTGCTTGCATCTAAATGCACTTTGGAAGGAGTTTAACCTTTGAATTTGAAGTAATGG